>JBBYHM010000027.1:4897570-4908254 GCA_038381775.1 Adansonia rubrostipa
GCTTAGAACAGAATAGCATCAAATCCTGGTTTAATTTTCTGGATTTGCACCATCTAAATCCTTTTATCCTTCGAGTAAGGGAAATCGTCAAACTTTCCAATTTTTTTTTTCTCGAGTAGATAACGGGAAAGCCTCCATGTAGCTGATCTATTTGCAATGGAAACACGTGTCTCAGAGAGTTGATCAAGTAGCCGAGATACAGCTAAATGAAACAAGGGTTGCATTTTAAATCACGTTATTACAAGAACCTGAGGCTTAGCTTCTTAGGAAAACATACGTGTACACAATGTTTGACACTGTATGTTAAGCATTCCGCAGAATGGAACTAACAAGAAGACACCCAGCTAATATTAGGGTTTATATACCTTGATTTAAAAATGTATTAGTCCTAACTTTAGTAGCAATTATGAAGAAAATAAAAGAACAACATGAACAGGCAATCAGACGGTCAGCTCAAGGGGCTGAAGAACCAATTCAGAATCAACTTTTTTATATTTTCTTTTCTTTTTGAGGGAGAAAGGTCGGAGAAGGCATCGTGACAAGCGGCTTAATGGGTCCTGCAGACCTTCCATCTCGTAGTGGCCAAACCGCCAATCTCTTTCAATATAAGGCCGCTGCGTAGGTTTATCAAGGCCTCCTATCAAACAGAAATGATAAAAAAATAAAATAAACATTATTATTGGGACCTTAGTATTTAGAGGGGAAAAAAAACATCAACAGCAATTATGAGTCAAGTCAGATTTTGCAATTTATAGCAAAATTTCGGCATGTGCCTCCACAAGGTCATTTTCGAGTGACCAGCTGAGAAATTTAGTAAGCATGCAAGATGTTGCAGTGACATGCATGCAATGTATTTAAGGTTGTGCTGATGGCTTACTGCTTTTATTAAATTTTAGATGTCAAATCAATCAAGAGCAACTTCCTTTAATGCTTTTGTCTTACCTTGAAAATTTTCGTGTCAATTTCTTACTATTATTTTTACCGTCTTTCTACCGGGAGGCCCAACTTATCCACAATTTATTTGAATGTAGCTATCATAGATAATCATAAAGTCGGATGCAAGCGGCAGAATTAATCCTTTTACATTGTATACGTCAAGAACGAATGTCAAGAAAAAGAGACAAATATAAACTTGCAACAAGAAGGAGCTGCTACAATACCTGCATACATCAAACCATGTTTATTAACTGCTCGATAGAAGGGTCTTGTTCGCTTCTCTTTAGCAGCTTTTTGAAGTTCATTCCACGCTCTTTCCCTGTCTTCACGAGTAATTTTGCCCGTGGTTACCACCTAAAATCAACATGGACTATTATGTTGCCGTACGAACACATGAGAGTAGCACTGGGAAGACCAATGACGGAATATTTTTGTGAAAAAGAATGTAACCTTGGAAAATAGGTGATATGAAGGACGTGGGATCCGAGCAAGGCCTTTGGCACGATCAACAGCAACAAGTCCAAACTTGGGACCATAACCATCAGCCCATTCCCAGTTGTCAGAAATAGTCCAAAACAGGTAACCGAGCACAGGGACACCCTGTAACAAATCAGGAGAAGGTTATTACTCGATTCTATAACTAATTAGTTCCAGAAAACGAAATTCCAGATTTTGTCAGATTTAAAGCCAAACCTTGATCATTGCTGCATAAACAGCAAGCAAATGTTCTAGAAGATAGGGCCTCCGGATCACATCTGTCTCATCAGAAACCCCATTCTCAGTAATGATGAAAGGAACCTTGAGGTGTTTGTATCTTTCATGGAACTGTATCAGCAGACGAAACAAACCATCTGGATAAACCCCTCGCCCCGATTCACTGTACTCATCAGTCTCTACTAGCTTCAGTCCAGCACCAGATATCACTTCCTGGCTAGCAAAAGAATAAGGTCAATAGGTTTATATGAGAAGAATAATACTTTGTTTTGTTGAGAGGAATGTTCTTCTTTAAAAAAAAAAAAAAAAGGAAAAAAAGTCAAATGGGACAAAAAAAAGAACCTGTCCATAGTAGTTTATGCCTATAAAATCCAGCTTGTCACATATACTATCCACATATGGAAATAGGGTGAGAGAATTGGCCAATGTAACCGCAGCAACATCAAAGAGACCATATGGCCTTGTAAATGATACATTATGAGCTACTCCAACCACTTTTTTTGACAATGCGCTGCTGAAATGAAATAGTAATTGGAATGTTATAAATTTGGGATAATCTGTCAAATGGAAGAAAATGTATGTTTTCCCAACTTCAAATACCAAAAAAAATTCCTTGTTAGAAATATGAGAAGCTTTTTGACAAAAATTCCTTTTCTCTAGAGTCTTCCTAAGGAAGAGAAACCTTTGTTCATGGATATAGTCATAGGCCTTTGAATGTGCAATAGCCATCCAATGCATGGCCTGTCTAAAAACACCAGTTGGTAGAGCAGAAGTGGCAACCTCCAGCATATCAGGATGACCACCAGGCCAAGCACCCGCACAATAAGTAAGCATACAGAAGACATGAGGTTCATTAAATGTTACCCAATAGTCAACCATGTCTGATACGCTGTTGACAACAAGCCTGCATGATTTGCACACAAAAAAGGAGTTATGAAACTGAGAGGACATACAAAAACCAGAAGTTATTATAGTAAAACTAGCATAAAGTGGCTCTTATGAAATATGAATAAGCAGCCTAGTCTTTCTGTCTCATAATATGAGTTAAAGTTTGGTTAAGAGCATCTACTAAATGTTGAATTCTTGCCACTCTCACACCCAGTAACTGTAAGTTTTTAACTCCAGAAGTTTACCTTTCTTTTAATACCTAAAGCAGAAGACAGTTAAAATTGTTTATGAAGCTTGCTCTTTTGGCTTATAAAAGAGAAAGATGAGAATAGAGTCATCATCAGTACAACCTTGATTGCATCAAGAAAAGTATGATTAGAGCTGCAAAAATATAGAACAGAAACTATGACATGATGGAAGACTTACTTGGTAAACTCTATGAAGTAATCAACAGTTTTCTCCAACTTCCATCCGCCATAATCACCAGCCCATGGGGGAAGTGAGTGATGAAACAGTGTGAGCATCACCTTCATTCCATAAGAGCGAACCCTGTTGATGATCCATTTATATCGCTCCAATGCTGCATAATTGACCTAAAAAGCAACACTATAAGGCCTAACTAAATCCGGACTCATTTGAGTTGAATATATGAAAAACAAGGAAACTTTGATGGCATATAGGTGTCTTAAATTTGAGCAACAATTATCCAACCATAAATTACTTTTCATAGGCAGGAAGATTGTTTCCCCTTTCACCACCAGTATGATAGTCTTTAAAGTACCCTTTCTCTTTTACTTACTGTATGTGTAAGGAACCCTTTAACGGATTTTCTAGATTGAAAAGACACCAATATGTGTGGTATGAAAGTGCATAAAAGAGAGAGAGGGAGAGGGAGAGAAATTGGGTTATATTTGAGCTATGGTCAAGCATTTGAGCTGTCACCATAACTTCCCGATTTGTATGAAATATTCTGTTGTCACGCCCTTGGACAAAGAACCATATTTCAATTGGACACCAAACCAAACTTAGATCCAGATTCCAGAGTCTTGAGTTAGTAAGCTATTCTCGTAATATTTGTAACCTCCGCTGTCTATGCTATGAAAAATAGAAACACAACGGATGAAAAGCATTAATGCATGCAGTAAAGTAAGCACCAAACTCACAGCATCCTTAATCCCATTAACTGGCTCCCGTGGCATGATTCGAGTCCAGTCTATTCCCATTCGAAATACACTGACGCCAGTATCTTTAGCCAGCTTCAGTTCTGTGTCAGGATCAGACCAAAATCTTAATCTCTCCTCCCTGAAACGATTAAAGCAATTCACTTCTCAGATTGTAAAAATTCAAAACGGAATATGATAAATCTTTTATGCACTGAGGACCCTTCCTGTAAATAGAGGCATAACATCACATAATAAGACTTACGGGTGAGGCACATTGTGCCATGCTGCTACATTATGATGACATTCCTCCGAAGAAGCAGGCAATTTTCCTTCTGCTTCAACCTCATCCTCTACAAACTTCTGTAAACCTCTTATCATGGCTTCCATGGCGACCTTAAGAGGCTTCTCCCTCTTGTTAGACTCTTTCCCAGTTACTGGAGCTTGATGAGAGCTACCACCAGCAGCAGCAGCACCAATCACTGCATCAGCTTGCAATGGATCATCTCTTGTTTCTGATTTATGACAAGGATTTTCTTCCGCAAACTGTAGCCAAGCATCATGGAGCCTGTCTTCAACATGTGCTGGTGCTGTTGCTAATCCAAAGAAAAACCCGTTTTCCTCCTCACCTAGACACATAGAAATCATTAGATAGTACATAATTTTATTAACAATTAGATGGAATTAAAATGCTTCAATTTGTCACATAACCAAGAAATACTAATTCCACTTATACATTCAAGGTTTCTCTAAGAAATAGGAAAGTTAATTCTAACACTATAGCTATTTTATATTAGTTTTCGTTCAAATCAAAATTGGGAAATGTCCAAAAAATAAATAAATAAATAAAGCAAACAACTTTATAGTTCGTTACTTTTCATACACTTGGAGCTTCACTCTAAATCCACAAATGCAGCGGCTCATAAGCTATAAATGACCAACCCTTGTTCAACCATTCATTTTGGGATTGATTGGGTGTTACTTACCGTTGACACTGAAATCAGCAAGAGTTTCAGAGTCCTCGTTGATGGGAGATTCGAACCGTCGGAGATGCTTTTTCCGGGTAACGAGAGAAAGAGAAAGCGTTAGCTGCGATGGATATTGTGACGATTATGCCGGCGAGCTTTGTGCCCGAAATAAACAGCGCTGTTAACGCCATTACTGATTGTTTTTGTTGGAATTTTGGGATTGAAAGACTGCACAGCCAACTGCACATTGTATTATCGTTAAGACAGGGTCGGTGATTTGGAGAAACGAGATTCGTCCACGTGGCATAGCTCGATATGGAAAAAATTGGAATTCATTCTTAGCCTTGGACCGAAGAAGGTGAATGTCGTGCACGCAAGCTGCGGTATTTTTGAAGCGATGTGACAATTATTGCTTCCGATTGCGCGTGTGAAAAAGTCAATCTTCTTGGATGGAGAGGAAGGGGTTCGATGTTTTGAGTAAGGTCTCAGCTTTGAACATTATAAGTAGAGTAAGTAAGTATTGAAAGAGGTTTTTCAATAGTATAAATAGAGTAAATAAGATCTTCTTGGATGCTTCTTGTATGATCTTCATATAATTGATATAATTGATATAATTGGGAGGGAAGGTAAACCGTTGAACACGGTTAGCCGTTAAGTGTAGGGATCGGAGTTCCGACCCATCCTGGAACAATTGGACATTTTTTGTGTGTGTATGTACGCCCACACAAAGGATTCACGAATTGTAAAATTAAGTTATCCTTACATAAATTTTATATATTTATTTAATTTAATTATAGTATTTTATGTTTAATTTAAATAGATAATTCATATTGAATTTCGTATAAATTAAAAACGTTTAACCATTTATTGGATGTAAAAAAATTTAAATCGTTATATATATGTTAAAAAAGTTAATACTTTCTATTTATATAATACAAATATCAAATTGATTTAAAATTTTATCTGCACAAATATAAAATAATATTGTTAAATTTAATAGTCAATTTTTTAAAATATAGAATATATATAAAATTATAAAAGCATGAAAAATTAACTTAAATTTACATTAGTATAAATAGAGTCTGCCTCAATGTATGCATATATGTATGTGAGTGTATATATATAAATGGAATATATATATATATATATATATATATATATATATATTCCACCTTCAAGAATCAACCCTACTCCTCGTCAAATAACTAAAATTATATAACTATGAAAATTTTGAATTTAGTTTAAAGATAGAATTCTTTTTGTTATATTTTTTTTATATTTTTGGCGCACGTAAATAATCTATACTATATATAGAATAGGATTGAAAAAATTTGATGCAAGTTAATTTATTAAATTTAAGTGAATTTTTATTTTTTTAATTTTTTAAATAAAATTGAAAAAAAAACTATTTCTTAATTATAGTTTTTATTTTTCATAATGTGTATGGTAATCTAATTTAAATTTATTTAAATTTTTTTGAGGAGGAAAAAGAACTCAACGACGAGGTTTATGGGCGCCGTTGGAAAAGTTTTAAAACTGGTCTGATGGGGTTGAAAATGCAGGCGAAATTGATCCAGAAAGAGTGATCGGGTGTTGTGAGAGATGATACAATAAAAGGGTCCAGCACCAGCTAGCTCAAATAGGAAAACAAAACCCAAAAGCCTACCATTTGGTGTTGGGCTTGAAAATTGGGCTATTACAGATAAGAGCATTGGACCAGGGTGGCCCGACCTACCCATTTGCACTGCAGCAGTTTGAAATCAACGTGCCCTCATCTAATCTGATGTGAATTCGTTCATACTTGCGAGTGCATTGCAGACTCTCTTTTCTAAACATTGCTATTGCCATTGGATGCTTTTAATTTTCTTTGTTTGGACAATTTATTATTATTCTCTGCATGTGCTTCATTTCATTACATTATTATTATTTTAACATACAATTAATTTGCATAATTTACTGTTCATTATCCCCTCATTTCAGTTCTATTATTTTCTCAAAATTCTTTTTTTTAATACTTTTCAGTCCACAAACTAAAATATCATACACTACTCCTATTATATAATAATAATAATAATAATAATAATAATAATATTATTATTATTATTATTATTATCTATATTGATAATGGAAAATAAAAAAATTATAATTTAAATAACATAATAAGAATATATATGTTTTTCAAATTTTAATAATAACATATATATATTTTTAAAAGAAGTTATCTAGTCCCTTAAAAAAATTTACTCATTATTGTTTGCATTTGTTAAAGACTATCCAATTTTTTGTTAAAAAGAACTACTAATTTTATATTTTCCTTTCAAAAATATATATTTTCATCAATAGTGTGGATGTGCATTGTATCCATCTTTTTAATTCCTTAAAATCATGTCGGTTGCTTAGTCTAGCTGCAAACGTTCCCAGCCACCATTCTCTCTCTCTCTCTGCAGTATTCCATCACGTGCTTGACCTTCTCGTTATCCTCATACGTGCCGCTTACTTTTATTATTTTGTATTATGCAAGTAAAAAATTGTATCAAATCCTATTCATAAGCCTTTTTTATTTTTTTTATTTTTTAACAAAAATTAAATCATTATCGAGAAAAAAAAGACAAAAATTGAATAAAATTTTTTTATGTTCACACTTCACACTTGAAAATGTGATTGTTATCACCACTTTAAGCTGATTTAAGCTTTTGTCTTTTTGTAATCTAGAAGCTTATGGGAGAGGATTAGGCTCTCTGGTTCATGCACAATGTCTCAAAAGTCAAGTAGACTAATAATAACATAAATATAAGGCATATTCTAATGATATATATATATATATATATAATAATTAGAGGATAGATTTACTTATATTAGTATAAATTTTTTTAATTTTAATGTTTTTTTAGCTATTAATTAATATTTATTTAATGATTAAAAAAAGTTAAAAATAAATGAACAATTAATGATGGATTGACTTTATAATTAACTCTTAAATAAATATTAATCAATGGCTAAAAACTATAAAACTAAATAATTTTACGCTGGTAGTAATGGATCCCTCCTCTAATAATTATTATAACTGTTAAAAACATATGACGGAACCAATTAGTTAATAGTAAACCACTAATTCAAGAAATTTCAACTTCTTTTGGCCAAATATTAATTGAAGTTGTTTAGCTTTAAGAGAAACTTGATTTAAAGAAAAAAAAAAAGATTCAAGGCTGATTAACTTTATTTTGTTGTGACCACAATTTGAAAACCAATTAAGGCTTTTAAAATCAATATTTCAATGATCAAGTTCAATTTGACCATCTAATACTGACTCATCACAGTCTTAGTTGTGTAGTAAGAAAATAACACACAAATGTGTCATTGCGTAGCCAATTTTCTTTATATAAAATAAAACTTACCTATTTCTTTGTATTTGGTGAAAAATTTATGTAGCATCGAAATATGTTTATGTCGGCTACTCATATAAGGTTACTTATTGGTGCATACCCAATTTGAATACATATTAAACTCATAAATTAAGACGGACTCCAAATTTTAAGATTTTATAATTAATACTGACATGGTAATATAAAATGTGCAATTGCAATTAAATATATATACATATACATAATAATATGTGTAAATGTTTTCATTTAACTTGTTATATCTTATGGTCTTGTTTAAGTCATGTTATACCTTGTAGGTAATTCATTCAACAATAACAAGTGATGCGTTAATTAACAAAGAAGGAGAACCAAACAATGATGGTTTGAAAATCAAATTTCTAGTCATATGATACATGTTATCATATGTATAATCAAAACTCAATGACTCCCATTGATCCAATGAATGTATAACACATGCTCCAATCAAATTTAAAATAATTAAATAAAATGAGTAAGGAGCGCAAAGTAAATGGAGTCATGCAAAATTATATGTTGAATTTGTACAATTACAAATACATTATGAACAAAATTCTAATTAATAACCATATGTTCATATAATTCAAAATTCCAAACAACATTGCCACCATATTGGTAAAAGCTTTTTAAATTCATAGAGTTAACAATCTTATAGGTCTTCAAATATTGCCCAAGCTTAGCCTATAACTCTCACCAAACTTAACACATATGATATCTCCAAATATTATTATTATTTCAATCATCACCATAGATCATATAAATCAATTGACATATCTATTTGAGCAGATATGGTTAGGAGCAAAGGTAAGTTGTCGAATTTGAACAGCTTATTCTTTCTCTTCATGCTTCTTTTTATTGGTGTCTCTCAACCGAAAAATATCGTGGATTAAAGAGGGGACTTTGCAATTTTTTATAGTAAAACCTTAGTAGCAACCTTATTTGAGTTAAGGCCTTAGATAATATAGCAGCATCAGTTACATTTATCCATTACTTATTATCTAAAACATGCTTCTATAAATAGAAAAAATAGAAGAGTAATAAAAAAATAAGGTGAAAATCAACTAAGTCAATATCAATGAATGAGATGGATTAAAACAAAATCATCAAATTACAATTTTTTCTTGTACCCATGACCCCAAATAAAAAAATGGAAAGACAAGTTCTTTTTACAAGTTCAACAAGACAAGTTCTATTTGTGTTCTAAAACATTATTCTCATTGTTTTTTTTTTCTAACTCTTACTCTAGCTATATCCTTTTCTCTCTTTCTTTTCCACTCAACGGTTACCCATTATTAGTATATTTGAAGATATTTTCATTTCACATGTTGAAGTTGAAGTTGAAGAGCTGCTGTAAGAAACAAAAATCTTCAGCGTTCAAGATTTTGTCTGATGCTTCACCATCATCTAACCAGCTGAGGTCGTTCTGCTCCAAGGACTGAAAATCTATGCCATTGTGATGGTTGTAGTAATTACCAGAGGGACTCATTAAGGAGGAAGACTCAGAGTAACCAACCTGACTAGCTTGGAAATAATCCGGATTAGGGTTAGTGACCATGATGTTGGTGTAATAATCAGTCAAATCTGAAACCGGTGAAACTTGAGTCCCAAAAGATTCTGATGAGGCTGCAGAGCTAGAATTCTCTGGGGTGTAACTTGGGGTTACTTTTGCGCCCCCAAATTCATTTCCAATAACCCCATGGGGCAAGACCATTTGCCCCACGCCAACATTGCTCGCGGTGGTGGCGGAAGCGGAGGTGGTGGTGGTGGTGGAGGTGGACGCTGCGCTAACAGAGGTCGTGGAGGTGGATGTGGAGGCAGCAGCTTGAATTCTTTCAACTAACCTAGGCATCCATATATGACGCATGGTGTCCTTGAATTGTTTGCTGTTAACGTCACATTTAAGTTGTTTTGCATGTTTTTGGACACGAGTTCTCCAATAATTCTTAATCTCGTTGTCGGTTCTTCCAGGCAAGTGTTGGGCGATTTTGGACCATCTGTAATCATTCAGAAAATAGATCAGTAGAGCATAAAATTCTCTATAATTGAATAAAAAAACATCATATATGAGAGAGAGAGAGAGAGAGAGAGATGGAGTTCAGGTTAGATTAATCATTTACCGATTTCCCCAGCGAAAGTGTAGTTCAAGAATCACAAGTTGTTCCTCAAGAGTGATATTCCCACGTCGAACATCAGGGCGGAGATAATTCAACCATCTCAATCTACAGCTTTTTCCTGTCCGTTTGAGACCTGCAGGTTCATTGAATTCTCTTGAGATACGTCAACTATTTGGTAAAGTTATTTTTTATAACAATTGCTGTGGAAAAAGAAAGGGCGTTTTATCCTATATCATGAGTTGTAGCTTTTGCTTAAAAACTTTCATGATTGAGTTCTCCCATGGGGACATCATCAAGACATCAACCTCACATTCAAAGCCACAAATTCTCTAAATATGCAGTAGCTTTTCTATGAAACATGCAGCTTTTACTTTTCAAGTTGGTATATATTTCTTATATATAGATCAAATCCTTAGGATCGATCAAACTATCAGAGAAAAAGGAAAAATTAGCAAACACCAAGATTTTTTTCCCTCAACAGAAACTTTGCACTTTTATTAGAAAAG
>JBBYHM010000027.1:4917992-4929071 GCA_038381775.1 Adansonia rubrostipa
CCGAAGCTTGTCGGACCCACCAAATAATTACAATCTTCAAATATCCATTCTAGATGGTGATCAGTGATTAATATTTAATTAGTGATAGGTGATACTAATGCAGCTGAGGAAGCTTTTTAAATTATAAACTATAACCAACGTGTATATTTCGACAAATTTAAGTTAAGCTAATTACTATGAGTTCTTTACATATAATTTATACATAGATGATATATACAATCTTGCATGCAGCCCTTTGCATCTTTCTTTCTTTCTTTCTTTATTAATTTATTTTCACTTTGAGCAACTAGACTTTAAGTGGGTCATAAGCTTAATGAAATTTTCAACCTAAACCTCAGTATGGTTGATAGCAGGACTGTATCTTTGTAGAAATTGAACTCCATGATTTCTTCTCTTTTTCTCTTTTAGTGGTGATTGATGACGGTGCAAGCCGAAAAAAGTCCCAGAAAAAAAGTTTGTTTATCATTCCTAGCTAGCTCTAGTATAAAGATATAAGGTTTATATATATATATAGCAATGCTGACAAAATTTACGTTCCCAAGTGCATATATAGACCCCAATTTTGCATGAAGTGATAGACACACGAGACCTACAATTTAGATTTCAAGAATCTGAAGCAACAAATCAGTTTAATGAATGGTTGGAAGTTTGAAAAATTTTATCAAAGCTAGATACATCACAATTATCAAAGTCAAATTTTGTTTCAAATTAAATTACTTTAAACAATTAATCTTCTTAATTTGTTTGCAAGATAAAGTAATTGATCAATGTCATTGAAAGTGGGTAAACCTGAAAGAAGAATTAATATTAAGAAAAAGAGGAACAAAACTAAGTTCTTGAGAGTTGAGAGTGACAAGTACCATGGCATCCCATTTTTTTTTCTGGTCTTTTTGTCAAAAAGCTATCCCGGGTTTTATGGGCTTATGGTGTTGCAGCTGACAATTCTAATTGGATGGTGTGTTCATGTCCATACTCCATAGACAGGAGTAAAGTAATCTCTCCCATTCTTATTTACCATTAACCATTAATAAACTAATGAAATTTTCCATATGTTTCTTTTTTTCCTTTTAATTCTTCTCAATCTGAAGCGTCTTTGACCCAAACTGATGTCCTGAAAAACTTTGTTTTTCCTTACTTCTCTCAATTTCTTTGACTCTTTCGATGCATGCGTATGTATTTTTATTTTTTTTCCACAAGAAGTTTATGTTAGGTATAAATATCATATCGTTGTCTAACAGCTGTATGATTCTCAACGAAAAGAATAGTTCGTACAGTTGTATTATAACAGGTTAAAAGGAGCGTCCAGATTGAAATTTATGTCAATCCATTGTATCTTTCATAATAGTTGTACAAATCACCAAATCATTTAAGTCGGAACTCCTCGTCAAAAATTTTCGCTAGATATATTCAGAGAGTTTCAAAATTGCGGATGTTAATTGGATTTTTAATTAAATCATATTTATTATAATTACAGACGTAATTAATTTAAATTACGATATATAAACGCAACGCCTCAACCTAGGTATCTAGCTAACTAGCTAGCAGCCATAGAATAGGAGAAAATGCTGACCCTTGGCTTTGGCTACCTTGATTACTTTAAAACTTGTCTGATAAAACTAAGGACATGGAGTAATAAATAAAAATGATTGTGCCTGTTACCCGGTAGATGTTTGATAAGTGACTTCCCACTTCCCCGGCTTTTGCCATTAAAGAAACAATTCTGTATCTTCTATGTTTCATCAATCATAATAATAAGTTGATCACTGGTATTATTGGCTGATTCCCATGAAGGAATTTAACAACAGTTTAACTAGTAGGATTACGTATTGACTAGAGGAGAGAGTTGATCACTTAAGTATTTCTTTTTCTTTAATTTTCGTCTGCTTTGGGTTCTCTAAAAAGAACACAAATATTGTCTCGTCGGAAAACGGTTAACAAAACTGTTTAAAGGGGATTCCAAACAAGCCAGTGTTAAACTACTCCTATTACATGTCAAGTTGCATGATTTGCTTTGCTTTCATTTTTTGGCTAAGATTAATGGAATTAAAAAAGCCGCCAAAGCAGCGAAGAAAAAGACGAGCACCATTAACGTCTAATCTCCTTTTTTAATTCGATGCACGCCTGCATTAATAAAAGGCTTTTAAGTTTTAAGATTAAATAATTTGTCTTTGTTTCCCCTACAGTGTTTCCCATTTATATTTAACTATATTTAACTATGCATGTTGGTTTCCAACTCTACAAACATTTGTGACGATCGGTTTACAAAATCATTATAACCAGAACATGTAAAAGCAGCTTGTTGCTACAAAACACGAATAGGCTAGCAAGCTGGTCTAATTTGATCATTATACAGTTAACTTTATTTGTTTTAAATATATGACATCTGGACATTCGCTTATTGATCAAGCCAAGTTGGTGTGTGTGTAATTTCATTGTCAGAGTTTCACACTGTTGCAGATATATGATGTTGCAGCATCACGTGTTATGTCGATGTTGGCAGTGTTTCTGAAACGTGTGGGCCAAATCCCCACTTTTAAGGATAGGTGACCTTTGAAGAGGGAGATGGGGTTATCATCCAATATATGTATCTTCCGTCTCATAATAATTTGATGCTTTCATTAATTAATAAGGGATCCAATCATCTAACGATAGCTGGAGAGTAGAGAGTTCTTTTTACAGTTAACCATCCATATCCATCTCCATAATAAAGTGCAAATTAATATGGACATGTTAACTTGTTATTGGTTAATATAATTAATAAAGCATATGATTGCATTAATTGGGGGATATAATTCTTTTTGTTAGCAAATAGGATCAGTCACTTTTTTTTTTTTAATTTTTGGAATAGTTGGATCTGTCACTTTTGCTTCATCAAATGTAACCATGCATTTTCATTAATTACTTCAGGTTAAAGGGGGCTGGAGTATCGAAACAGTGAGATGGATACGAAGAAACTATTAGTAACTGCCCTTATATATTTATAAATACATATATATATATATATAGAGAGAGAGAGAGAGAGAGAGAGAGTTAGCAAGCGAGAATAGATACGTCTTCATGTAGAAGATTGACAACAAATTTCATCAAAATAATCATTTCGTTGAGTCATTTAGTATCGGGGAACCATTCATCGGATAATCAAAGAGGATAATTACTTGTATGCAAATTTATTTTGAATATTATAGATATATATATATTTTTTTTTTGCTCAATAAATAATTATACATAATATATATATAGCACCACTGGAATTAAGCATGATAATATATGTATAATATATATTCGACTGAAGATAAAGATGACAATAATAAGGATGAAGATGGAGTAGATGGAGGGCAATGGAGATATAAACTACAGTAGCTAGATGCGTACTTACAATATAAAGAAATAAAGGGGAAGTTAAGATTGTGATGTTTAAGGCATGGATTAGGGTGAGAGATTGATATTTTGACTAAGAGACGAAGAAACTCAAGCACCCTTGTCCAGATTCAATGCCTCCTCTTTGATAAACTTCAAGCTGGAAAAGGACAGGCTATTTGAATATTTCTTTTAAATTTAAATGGTTTCTCCTTTATTTATTTATTTTTTTACACAGTTAGGTTTACTTAATAACTAGGACTACTTCCTAATTATATATTATTGTTGGTCAAAATTTCCCAATAAATACATATATATATATATATATATATATATATACACACACACATATATGAAGTAAAAATTCATTTACCATGCCATTATTGTCAGATTTTGCTGATGATAATGCTTGAACAAATGTTACAAAACCTACCCCAAGTGTATGGTTGGTTTGCATGCATGTATATATATCAACAATTCTAGAATGGAAATTAAGCTGGTGAGACAGGTCGGTTCCATTACTTTGAAACTCAATCACTCAGTCAGCCAGCCATCGTTCCAAAGTGGAAAGCAAAGAACGAAACATACTTTGTTTGCATTTTGAGACATTGGGTTGGTTAAAGCCCAGCATGATTTATAACTTTTGATTAATTAGACTCAAAAGTTGCAAAGATATGGCCTATAATTTGGTTATTTTATTCCTAGCATATAGAAAAGAACCCTAATGAAACAACTACTTATATCTTGGTGCCATTATTTTATAAACCCCATCACAATGTGAATGCTACAGCCCATTGTGCATTTCTAGACAACTTTTTTATAATTAAAATCCAAGCACCAGGCTGCTGGCTGCTGGCTGGCAGACCAGAAATTTTATTTGTTCATTAGTATATTAATCACGAACTTAAGCCATCAAATCATGCTTTAGTTTTCTTAGTGATTTTTAAGTCTACATGTATAAAAACTTTAGACACAACAATAATAATAACAAATCATGAAATACCACTCGTGCGTCTGCGTGATTTATTGTCAACAAAGGAAGCAAAGTTAAATTAAATATTACTTCCAAACGTAACAATGATTTAATTAAGTTCAACTTGAATGATTAAAAGCGTGCAGTTGGGTTAATTTCTTTTTTTTTTTAACTAAGAAAAGCCCTTAATCACAAATATATATATATATATATTATATGGGATACCAATTAGTTTGGAATTAGAATAATTAATCCTTTAACCTCTACAACAAGTCAGAAACATAGTTTTACTAAGGAGATGAAACAAATAAAATCAAAGCGAATTAATTAAGCAAGTAAAAGAAAGAAATTAAGGCAAAGAGAATCTTACCTAAAAGAATTGAAGCCAACTTTCTTCAAGGGGATTGAGGCAAAAGAGTCATCTCCACAAGCGTATTTTTGGTGTACGAAGAGGTTGTAATCTGAAAATAAAGAGAAGAATTGTGAATGTTGAAATTCGAACTCAAACTTATTGAATGATATCTTTTTAAAAATGATTATATAAATCAACTAAGTAAGCTCAATTTAACTTCGCAGATATTAATCCTATATTTAGATAATTATATCTCATTAGCAGAGACTGTCACTAAAAATTAATTAATTTGGCAGCTAGCATCTATTTTCTTTTTACATTGAAGCATGTTCTTAATTGTTCAGTCTGATCATTCAAATTTCTATTGTAACTATGTCTATAGGTCAAAATTTTTTGGCTAAAAAACCCCTTGTTTGTTTGCTAATTTTGTTCTTTCCTTGTGTAATATAACTTGGTTGAAAGCCCAGATGAATGAGGCCTGACCCACTAATTCAGTATGCTAGTTAGGCTTAATAGGTGTAATTCAGAAAAAATTGGGCCAGCCCATCCATTGGTTTCGCCCTGCTTGCATGAATATTTATATGCTCTCCCCTAATTATGTCCAATCTCTCTTTCTTCTTTTTCTTTCCTTTTTTCCTTTTTATTTAAATTTAAATGCAAGAACTTGTGATCTTTAGACAATGCTATGAAAGATTGGTAGGGAATTTACCACATCGTCAATGGTACTTTTGTAGAAATTTTATTCTTTAAAGCTTCTACTATCATAATAAACTATACATGTACTCAACGACTAATTATTAACTCAACGACGCCCTGCAAGATATGAGAAAACTGCAGTACATTTCTTAACACTAAAGAACCATAGCATCAAATTTGCTTCAACGTATTAAGTTGTTAATTAATTGCACGTCAATGATCAAACAGATAACCGAACATGCGGAGTTATTAAACAATTGAGAACAATGAAGAGCATATCTCCGCTATTTGCCAAGAATGGGGACTTCCCAACACGACAATCAACACCAAGTGCCTTAACCTGCTCTTCAGTCTTTCCAACTGATGAAAGCTCAGGATGAGAGAAGACAACTCCAGGGACCTTGTCATAATTAACATGGCCTTGTTTACCAGCTCTAAACTCCACACAAGCAACACCATCTTCTTCCGCTTTGTGGGCTAACATAGGCCCTGGAATTACATCTCCAATGGCATGAACACCTGGCACATTCGTAACATATCTTTAGTTGACTAAAATTCGTCCTGCCTTATCAGTTTCTGCTCCTATCTTGTCCAAGCCAAGTCCAGCTGCGAATGGAACTCTAGCAGCAGAGACAAGAACAACATCAGCTTCAACTGTGCTCGCTCTCCACCAGCAGCTGTTTCAACAGTCAATTTCACACCATTTCCAGTAGTATCAACTCCTACCCATCCTAGTTTTGATCTCGAATTTCATCTTCTGCTTCCAAAGTGCACGTTGGAGTTGCTTATTGACTTCTGCATCTTTTGTTGGAACAATGTCTGGTGGCAAACTCAACAATCCTCCGAGCCTAATCATCACCAAACGGAACCATCTCAAGTCCAAGTCCAGTAGATGACACAATTCTCTTTTGATCAATGGTGACACCAAGTAAAGATTTGACATCAGAACCAGTGGCAATAATGACATTCTTGCCTTTTAAAACAGTGCTTTCACATTAAAGCTTACCAACAGAAAATGAACTTGCCATTGCCTTTAAAATAGGTTTCCTCGCTCTTCTTGAATAGATCTTCAATAATACCCGTAAGATCGGACACAGCTTTGTCCTTTGGGGCCATCATGGTGGGCAAATGCAACGCAGCATAGGATTATTTTTCTCTCTTTATTTTCTGTAGAATAAAAACCCCATAAAGTGGTAGCATCACATCACAAACACTTATTCCTACCATCACGCTCACCTCTGTACATATGCTGGCAGGCAAATGAAGTTCCTGCCGCTAAGGATACGAGATTAATTATTTGGCTAAAACTATGATGATGATGATGATGCAATGATGCACACAATAAACCAACAATAACAACATTATTCATTTCTAACCCTTCTATAACCAGATTTGAAACACGACCCAAGAAAAGACCAAATGCGTGTCTGACATAAAACACACTCCCCTATTTTGAACTCTGCTACAGCTACAAAACTACAGGCTGCTTTTTCTAAACTATCTGAAACAGCCAAAACAGATTGCAGCTTTTTCTCCCATTTGGAGTAACCACAGTAAATAAACCAGAAATAATTTGTATGCACATTCAATTGCCTTCTAACAAGCTCCTCAACCTATTCTTAGCCTCCTCCGAGAGATTGCAGAACCTAAACTTTCGCCTTTGGGGAGGACATGACTCAACACGAGCAGAGGAAGAGAAGCAGATAACAATTGCAGTGAGGTTATCTAATGACTTCAGCCGTGATGCTTCCTTGACTAATGCTTTCGCACATTCTTCTGGGTCATCATACCGTCTTAGACCACGGCGAACAAGGCTGACAGCATACTGGCTTGACATTACATCCCAAATGCCATCACAACCCATGATCAAAAATTCGTCATCCTCTGTTAATACAATCTGTCTAACATCTGGCTCAGCAATCAGAGGTGATGCTGATCCAAGAGGTAGCTTCAGGTCCCAATCTCCAAGCGCCCGTGTGACTGAGAGATAACCATTAAGATACCCGCCATCAATGCAGCCACCCAACTCCTTAACTCGCCTGCATTCAGGTAAGTAAGAAGGTGTATGATCATGAGACATGTCAATTGCAATACCTTTACGACAGAGCACAGCTCGGCAATCACCGACATTTGCAACCAGCAAATGCCTTCCAAGTAGTAAAGCAGTCAGCACTGTTGTTCCACAAGAACGGCTAACACAGCTTTCAGAAGCCAAGGCAAGGTCTGCCAGCAAAAATGCCTTCCTATGAGAATCCTCCAACTCTTTCAAGAAAACATCATCAATATCAGACACTTGTGGCAAATCAAAATCTTCAAAAAATAACCTTGTAGCATTCCTCTTTATATAAGAAGCTGCATCAGGGCCATCATGACCATCAAAAACACCATAGAAAGCACTTGGTATTGAAGGCTTAATAGAACCCAGATGAGAAGATAGATCATCAATCCTTATGTGTTCATCATCCATAGATATCCGCTGACCAATGTCTGCGTAGCTTCCAGACCGAATTATTGGCACAAATTTGATAGCAGATGACTCAATTAAAGCATCTCCGATGGTCCCAGCGCAAGCTGCAACCTACATGACAGAGACAAAAAGGTAAGCCCAAGCCCATCTTAAACAAAATCAGCAGTTCTCATATGGTGATTTCTGATGCCAGTGAGATTTGACGAAAACAACCATAATTCACTAATAAAACAGTGGATCTTTTAAGGTTAACAAAGCATAAAACCAGCAGATTTGCCTCAAATCAGTCACAGAGAAAGTATAATATTTTTTTTGCTCTGATTGAAATCTTAAGATTCCAGACTGCCCACCAAAAAAAAAAAAAAAAAAAAGGAAGACTAACGCCGTGTAATTGTGGGTAAAAGTCACCTGCTTTTATCATTGTCAAAATAACAAAATTTCAAGGAAAGAAAAGAATTTACTTTATGGATCAATTCCATCAAAACCTAACAGCGATTAAACAAAAGAAGATTCTATAGTGGAAGAGGAAAATAGAAGTTTAATCAAATTTTTTTTAAAAAAAAGGAAAATTAAGAATAAAGCAGAAGAAAATACGCACGGCATCGAAGCGAGAAGCTTGGGTGGAAATGGACATATCATCGACAACTTGGTGACGATAAATGATATCGTCTTCTGCTCCCATGTTTTGACTGACTGTCATGTCTAAAACGATGAGTCGTAGTGATTCGTTTCTTAAACAAAATCCTTCTTCTTCTCTTCGTGTTTAGGCTTTAGCTCTTTCTTTGAATGTTAGGGCGGAGACTGGATTGGGTTTTCTTCTGCAGGCGAGAAATTTAGTCCCTATATTAATATTATAGCAAGGCATATGAAAAGGGTATTAATCAGTATTAGTGTGCGGCACCTGTAGGCGTACCCAGGGAGTGGGACTCCGATTCTGAATCCGATTCATGTAAACGTGGCGTGCCCAATGCCACATAATGGCTATTATTGTACTCTTGTTTTCTTCCATTCTATAGACCAAATGTGTGGTTACATACATCATTTTAACTTCTAAGTTTAAAGATAAATCGACAAATAGCTTTGTTACCAAGCTACCTTAATTCCCCAGCCTTTTGATTTTTTTTTTTTTGGTAGTTGCTTAACATCTGAAGGGGGAGGGATCAACTTACCTAATCTAATCTTAATCTGGTCCAATAATATATATATATGATTGAATGATGCAGATCACTTATGACAAGATTTAAATATAATACAATTTCATTTAATTTTTATTTACGTATTTTTGGATAATTAAAGTTGATCGGAATTAAATATAAATTAATAAATTTAAAAATTTAATAATCTATTAATATATTACGAGATTGCTCACAGTAATTTTTAGTTTAATTGGTATTTTTTTTCAATTAACATATCTTTATGGGAAATATTTCAATAGAAAAATCAGAATGCTTCTAATGAATATCAAACTGTTTTATTATTATTATCATCATCTTTGATTTGTGTTTTATTTTTTAAAAAATAATGGCAATTTATTAGTGCAAGCAAAGCAATGAATTAGCAATGATAGACAAAAGCTGGAGGTGGGTTGAGTTTATTGTTGAATTGAATGAATGGTTTGCGGTTTACCTCGTGTCGAACACGTCATACGCCCCTCTTCAGTCGCTTGGGTGGAATCATCTTTACGTTCCCGTTGCCAGTGCCACTCAGATGGGGAAAGACAGTGCACACCAAACGAACAAACGAACAAAAACTGGCCATATTCAACAGAACAAAATTCTATTCTATTCTATTAATTTATATAGTATAGATGATACTTTTTAAATAAAATCATTTGAAAGTAGATAATATCATAATACGACGACGTTTTCCTACCTACATTACAGACAATGCAGCATGGCCATTTTGCCATTGGCCATGGAGATGGGAGTCTTTTATTTAATTTTTGCGGATTGAAGGAAGCAGAGGGAGCCACCCACATCTAACAATTCGTACGGTTCCCAATCACTACGTACGTTTTGATAAAATAAAACTATGCGGCAAATGAAAATACAAATTTTTTCTTTGCATCATCAACGTTCAAAAAGTATTCAATTCATAGCAGCAAGTACTCGAGGGCAGTATCCTCAGATGTTTTCGCCCCATCATGTGCTTAATTTGGATTTATGAAGAGCAACCCAATCTTTAAAGTAGATGATACATCATCTTTTGGCATCAACTGCATGCAATCCGCTCTACATTACCATTCTTCGTTTCAGTTCTTGCATTTGCTCGGTAGTTCTCATTTTCATTTATTCAGAAGTAGCATGACATAGTTTAGCTTATCAGCAGGGTCCAAAAGCAGGTGCTAGGAGTGCGCTGTATGTTAGGACTAGCCTTAAATGGGCCATCACCCATAACAGCACCAGGGATTATATGGGCTGTATTGGGTACTCTGCATAACCACAGCTAGCAAAGTGTAGAGTATACACAAGCCAAAGTTTCAGTTTGGGCACCCTGATGAAGAGAAAGCAAGCCCTAAGCAAATTCTGAAACGGACGCAACTGATCTTGGATGCACATCTTACCTATATATATATATATATATATATATATTACATATTATCCATTATTAAGTAAGAAAGATTAGTTTATCCACCCCATATCGGACATCTAAACCATTTGCACTAAAATATTATGGTTGGTCTAGTCACCCCTCTCAACAGGTGATTCAAAACCTGTCCAAATTCAATCAACAGAGTACGCTTTGACATTTTTGTAAGTGTGAACCATGTATATATATATATATATATATATATTGGTCTCGTCAACCATGAAAATAACACACTCAAAGGCATTTTAAATTACCTGTACAATAATATCCATAATTTGTGGCAGTAGGGTAGTTGTATTCCCTGATCAATAACAAAATCAAGGGCTCCTTCCAGCTACATACATAGCTTCTACTTACTCAAAAAGTGGACAATGTGGGCTTTTTGCTGAGAAATTTGAATATCTGAAATTCAGTGCAGCAGATGCCATTGATTGTACACATCAACATGAATGCTAAGAATAATCACAGTAGGCACATGAATGAGTGCATAAGACAAGCCCAAGCAAACTTTTTTTTTTTTACCCATTAATATACCAAATAGTGACGATCTAGCATGCATAATTTGATAGAAAGTAAAAAGATGATAGAAGACGGTGGAAAAGTAAAATGAAAATGAATCATAAACGTGTTTGATTGAAAAAAAAA
>JBBYHM010000027.1:4933114-4949568 GCA_038381775.1 Adansonia rubrostipa
CACAAGTACTGACGTCTTTCTCGGTTGAAAGTAGCTGGATTGAAAGGAAGCTGGTGAATATCCCTGTTAAGGATGAGCAAATGATAAAAGGGATATGTTTTAAATTTCGATGTATAAGCTAGTTAAGTTTTTGAAAGAGGTCGTAAAAGGAAAGAAAGAATAATTACAAAATGTATGATTTGTATCTTGAAACTTATCTCGTGTCTCTTTTATATTTTAGAAGATGGGTGTATGAGTCCGGCAGTGGTACCTGTCACTAGCGACAATTAACTCTCTTTAGTGACTTTTTGCTGATGTCGGAAGTCATGGACCTAGATCTAATATTGGGCTAAACTTCAGAAAATATTGGCATAAATATCCGAGTTATAGATGGATTAGGAAAAGCGAAAAAGATAATAGGCTTTATTTGCTTTGCTTTTTCCCTATGCAACGCATAGGCTTACTGGGTAAATTGCATAATGAGAGGAGTTTAATCGGGTCATGTAGGAAGTGTAATTGTACCTTGTTCTTTCCTAACAAGTAAGAATGTTCCATCAATGATGAGGGTGTATATAGCGCATGCATACTAATATTATGAATTATGATTGAAGAATTCTCTCCCTGGTTGGTTCAAATAAACATTTTCTTGCCAAATATATATATATAGAGTTGGGTCATTTTAAATAAGCCAAATTTCATATTAAACAAGTTGGGTCAACTTAAAAATTGTCAATTATTCTCTTAACAAATTTCATTTGAATACATGCTGGCAGCTGCAAATACTAATACTAGTTGTTGACTTTTGGTTCGTAAGAAGATTCCGATAGCATTAGGTTATATATTATCATGATGAACAAATCAATTTTGATAAAAATTTTGAGTATATAAATTAATGGAAAAATTATTATATCTATATTATTTTGAGCTTGGAGTCCATTGATGATACTGTTACTAAAGAGCTGGAGACTAACCAGACATGCCTGTTATATCCTTGCATGCCATTTTTAGAACTAAAAGCCTTAAAAAATGAGCATCACAGGCAAAGAGAAGGAGCAGAAGGTGATCATATTAGTTGATTCAGGGAGCATACCTAATTTCCTGGATCAAGGAGTGATATAAAAGTTGGGGTGTAAGGCACAACACATATATGGAGTTAAGGTTGTTGTGGCCAATAGAGAACACACTAAGGCCCAACAAGTTTGCAGGCAAGTTTCCTAGGAGACCTAAAGTCTACAATAGGTCACAAATTTCTTAATTATAGCTCTTCTGGGTTGCGAGATAGTATTAGGGGTTGAATGGCTCCAAGGCCTAGTTCCAATTCCGTGGGAATTTCGGAAATTGACAATGCAGTTCTCTATTAAAGATCAACACGTTCTTCTCCGAGAAATGATAGCTGAAATTGTTGAGATATCTTTCAAGATTGGTAAGGCAGCTATAGGAACCTATAATATGCCCATGAAAGAAGTAAGGGATAGTCACCCCAAATCTTTACAACATGAACAGCTGGATGTAGACAAATTCCCCTAACCACTAAGGAACTATTATGTCAGTAATGTGTAGTTTGAAGTTCCATATGGATTACCACTTCAAAAACTCCATGACCACGTGATTCCCTTGAAAGACGAAGGTTAACAATCATGCTTATACCTTACAAGAACTCCATCCAAAAGATGGGATAGAAAGGCTGATATTTAAGATGAAGAAAGCTAGAATAACTAGAGTTAACACTAGCTCTTTGCCTCACCAGTGGAATTAGTAAAAAAAAAAAAAAAGATGGATCCTTGAAATTGTGTATTAACTGTAGGCAGCTCAACAAATTCACTACTAAAGACAAGTTTCATATACCTTTAGTGGAAGCGTTACTTGATGAGCTAGCTGGTGCCTGTTGTTTCTCCAAGCTGGATTTCGAATCAGGATACCAGAGCAAGATATCCACAGGGCTATTTTTAGGACTCATCAGGGTAATTATGAATTCCTAATAATGCCTTTTGGTTGACCAGTGCTCCTTCAATCTTTAAGAGCTTGATGAACGACATATTCCAACCAGTTCTTGGGATGTTTAACCTAATTCTCTTTGATGACATCATAGTCTATTCTCCTAACTAGTTAGAGCAATTTTTACATTCGTGGCAAGTTTTTGATATTTTACCTGCGAACAAGTTAATTATTAAATTTTCAAATATGAGTTTGCCGTGTTGAGAATCGAATCCTAGTCTATCTCCTAACTACTTAGCGCAACTTGCACATTTGTAGCAAGTCTTTGATATTTTACTTGCAAACAAGTTAATTGTTAAAATTTCCAAGTATGAGTTTGCTATGTCGAGAATTGAAAATTTAGGGCATGACATTAGCTCAAGGGGTGGAGAGGGATGAGAAAAAGGTTGATTGTATGATCATTTGGCCTACTCTTAAACTAATGAATGAATTAAGAGACTTCATTGGGTTGGCAGGTTATTGAAGGATGTTCATCCGAGGCTAGGCTTCTATTGCAAAGCCTCTCCCTCAGTTGTTGAAGAAGAATGCCTTTGATTGGTCACAGTCAGCTCATTCTACATTTCAGCAACTCAAGCAACCCATGGTCAAAGCACTAGTACCAGCAATTCTTAACTTAGACAAGAAATTTGTGATTGAATCCAATGCTTCAATCACTGGCATTGATGCTGCATTGAGCCTGGAAGGGAGCCTAATTGCATATTTTAGTAAGGCTTCGTCAATAACATACGAAGCCTTATCACTCTATGAAAAATAGATGATGGCTATACTTTTGCAATTAAGAAGTGGACAGATGACTTGACTGGTAAGCACTTCCAAATCGTGACCGAACATCAAAGTCTGAAGTTCTTGCTAGAGAAAAAGATCAATACCCCTGCTTAGTTGTTGATGGTGATTGAATTGATCGGTTTTTGCAGTGAATTATTCTTTCTAAAGGGATCCACTAACAGTAACACAGTGGCATGCCTTGTCTAGGAGGCCTATTGCTTTCTATGTGCTATATTTGTTCTCCAAGGCAATCTCATTGACAGGATAAAAATTTCCTGGTCAAATGATTCAATATTGGCTCATCTCATCCACAAACTCAAGAGTGGCAGTAATAGTTTTTCTCAGTACTCTTGGCAGTCTAGTCAATTAAGAAGAAAATGGAAGTTGGTTGTTGGACAGGATTCTCGATTGAGGGGTGATCTGCTTGAACACTTTAATTACTGAGCTACTGGTGGCCACTTAAGCATGGATGCTACTATGAAGAGAATTGTTTCAATGTCTATTGGAAAAGATTAAATGGGGAAGTTAAGGGAATCTGTAAGCTCATGCTCTATTTGCCAGCAACTAAATATGATACGTATGCTTACCCCAACCTTGTACAACCTTTACTTGTTCTAAAGGCGGTGTGGACTGACATCTCCATTGACTTCATAGACGGGCTTCCTAATTAGTGGGAGGATTGTTATCTGATGATAGGGCATAAGCCTAGTAAATATAGTTATTTCATAGCTCTAGCACATTCATTCTCTACTTTAACTTTGGCTTAGGTATTTCTTGATAACATCTATAAGCTCCATGGTGTCCCCTCAAAGCATAGTCTCTTGTACGGACAATATTTTACTTGGTGCATTGTGGAAACAACTCTTTCGACTGTTGGGAACCAAGTAAACGATTGTCATCAGCATACCACCTTCAGTCAGATAGATTGAAGTAGTCAACAGGAGTGTAGAAACCTATTTGAGACGTATGAGCGGTGAGAGGCCAAGGAAATTTGGAGTGCATTCAAATAAAATGTAAAAGCTAAGCCAGCGATTAACAGGAATATATGTGGCAAGTCTGAAAGTGCATGCTGTGCTTTCCAAATATATTTGAGCAATTATATTGGAATAGGGATGAGCAATTTGTTGAATAACGCAAGTAAAATAGTTCTGTGTCTAGAATTAAAAGTAGATTTGCAGCAGCAAAAGAAAAGAGGGGCGCGCATTATGATGATGAGATGAGATGACCGAACCACTTTCTATGTCTGAAGTCAAATCTCATCCTTTCTGCTTCTTACTTACTAATAATAACTTTTGGTTTCAAAATCAGAAAGCTATACTCATAAATTTGCTTACTACCATGTCCATCCATCATCATCATCAAATTCAAAAAACGCCAACTTACATTCAAAATCAAAATCAAAATCCAAAGCAAATTATGATTTCCTTTTCATAATGATAAGGTTTGATGTTGGGGGTGGCCCATATTTTGGATTTTAAATCTCAATCACTTTTTTTTTTTTAATTTTTTAGTAAAATTTGTGGCCCATTTGGACCCATTAACCGATTAACAACGTTTGAATTCTAAGCCCACAGGACTCTTTCTCCTTTCAAACGTGAAATTTTGAATTTTTTTTTTTTGTTTTTTGGAGTAAACTAATCTATTTCCCCGAAGAAGAAAAGAAAGAGTGTTTTTCAATTTCAAAAAAAGAGCGGCCCTCATTCTTCTTTCCGCTCAAGCTCTGTTCAAGCAGTGCGTTTTAGTTTTTACACTCTCTCACTTGGACGCTTGCTACTGTGTCATTGAGAATCAATACGAATCCTAAATCCAGAGCCAGGAATTGAGCTTTTCTATTTTTTGAGTGTGATTAAATTGTTTTTTTTTTTTTTTGGTGATTGGATCTTCGACGTTCAACAATGTCGAGAGACATTTCCAGCTCTCGATTCATCTCTAAAAATGCAAACGAGAACGACTTCGAAACCTCCTCCAGTTCAGCTCATTTCCCGCCTCCAAGAACTCCTCTCAACTCAATTCCAGATCCGTCTCAATACCAGAAATACTCGCAAAATCATGATGAACACGATGTTGATTCCAAAGACAAATCGGAACTTACTAGAGCACTTCATAAAACCCCGAGGCTTACAACTCGCTATGGGAAGCTGCATTCAGAGCCTAACTCCGCTCAGAGTTCTCCTGCAAGGAGCGCTCCGCGGTTTTCGCTCGGTGGTGGTGCAGGACCTTTTGTTACCAGTAGAGTTGCTCAAGCTTTCGGAGGAAGAGGTGGAGTGAGCTCCAGTTCCTCTTCTAGGGTTTCGAGAGGGATTTCGATGATCGATTATTCAAATTTCTCGGTTGAAGCTCCACATTTCGAGCTCATTGAGGATCCTTACTTTTGGAGGGATCGCAATGTGCAGGTTATTGTGCATGCTTTGTCGTTTAAGTATCGTTTAATTTTTCAGTTACTATTTCTATTTGTTTATTCATGTTGACTCTCAGGTGTTGATAAGAATTCGGCCACTGAGTGCGATGGAGAGGGTTTCACAAGGGGACGGTCGGTGTTTGAAGCAAGAGAGCGCACAAACTTTACTGTGGCTTGGACATTCCGAGACCAGATTTACTTTTGATAATGTAGCTTGCGAGACCATATCACAGGTTCCATTTCAACATGACACCAAGTAATCTCGTTTTTCTATTAAAAATGAGTATTCTGTATAATTTGCATGTAGAGTTATGTGGACATTTGCTTGAATGTGGTGTAGGAAAAGCTGTTCAGAGTAGTTGGGCTACCCATGGTGGAGAATTGCATGTCTGGGTATAACAGCTGTTTGTTTGCGTATGGTCAGGTATGTTATGCAGCAGGTTTTTGTATTTTAAGGCTTTTTCTAACAGAGTACTATCCTTTGGCAGTGAATGTCTATTGGTATTAGCATTGTGCATTCTGAAACATTTTACCTGCAGACTGGTAGTGGCAAAACGTATACCATGATGGGTGAGATAAATGAGGTGGAAGGTCAGCTCAGCGATGATTGTGGAATAACTCCTCGTATATTTGAATATTTATTTTCAAGGATTAGAATGGTGAGAATGTTATTCCCCATTCTGTTAAATTACTTTATTTTTATACTTTTGCGGAAAATATTTATTCAAATTTGCATGTGTAGGAAGAAGAGAGCAGGAAGGATGAGAAATTGAGGTTCAGTTGCAAATGTTCCTTTCTAGAAATATACAATGAGCAAATAACTGATCTTCTGGACCCTTCATCAACTAATCTGCAAGTAATTGAAAAATTTTCCTCTTGATTTATGTTTGGTAATCCACAGGCATTGTACTATATTTAGTCATAAAGCTGATTTCACTGCTGTAGCTCAGAGAAGACTTGAAGAAAGGCGTATATGTGGAAAATCTTATGGAATATAATGTGCGGAATGTTGATGATATTCTCAAGCTTCTGCTGCAGGTAACTATATATATATATATATTGTGAAAAATTGTACTTCTTTGCTCTTTACCTTATAAAGAGATTAGAGAGAGTGAAAATGATGCTCCAACTTTTGATTTTGCTACATACAGGGTGCTGCAAACAGAAGAATGGCAGCCACCAACATGAACAGCGAGAGCAGCCGATCCCATAGTGTTTTCACTTGTATCATCGAAAGCCATTGGGAGAACGACTCTATGACCCATTTCAGATTTGCAAGGTTAAATTTAGTGGATTTAGCTGGTTCTGAAAGGTAACTATGCTTATGGAATCATTTTTTTTTTCTATTAATTCCTTTTTGAATGCCAAAATAATTTGCTTAAAAGTTTAGGCAGAAGAGCTCTGGTGCGGAAGGAGATCGCCTGAAAGAAGCAGCAAACATAAACAAATCTTTGTCAACTCTTGGGTAATTAACCTCAGATCTTTTACTCTGTGTAGTTGCTCTGAAGATATTGCAGCTTCCTAACATTTTTGTTGCACATATTCCATGCGATGCTACAGTATATTTTCTAATTTCTATGTTCTTATTTCATACTCGTTTATTTTGGTGAATGTGCAAAGGCATGACATGATGTTGTTCTTCAGCTGCCAGCGAGGCAGTTTCAAACCAGATTTCACATGGAGTCTTTTCGACATGATTCTTAGGCCAGATCTTGAGCCCCTATGTCAATAACTTTACGCTCCATTTCTCCCTCTCTTCCAGATTGGAAGCAATTAATACTCATGGATGCCTTTATACATGATAATCCCACAAAAATTATTGTGCACATTGATGTTCTTGGTGATTGAAGCCACCATGGTATTCACAAAAACATAAAAAATACAGTTTCCAGTAGGGGATGATCCAAATTTTCACTGGTTGGCATTTTCTTGAGATTAATTTTGACTGCCAAGCTACTTTAAATGTAAGGTAGAGAGCAAAGAAGCAGTTAAGATTTCTCAAGCCGAAAATGCTCACAAATTACTACCATGTAGATGATTGATCAATGAGTATTTGCAAGCCAACTTGTGGATTTTATCTTAATGATAAAAGTATATGCTGAATGAAAGCCTAATTTGAGTATACGATGGTCCTTATTATGAACAAATCATATGTTCAAACTAAATCCAGTAGTTTTGTTTTTGTGTTTTCAGTTTTAGTGCATTCTAAACAGAAGGTCTGTGTGCCATGTATTTACTTGTTGGTCTGCTGTTTTCATCATTTTAGCCTTGTAATAATGTCTCTGGTGGATCTGGCACATGGGAAACATAGACATGTTCCGTACAGAGATTCTCGGCTGACATTTCTGCTTCAGGTTAGATAATTAAAGCTTTCAATTGAAGAAAATTCCATTGTCTGGATACCTCGTTTAAAGGTTTCAACTAATGATGATATTGTATGCAGGATTCACTAGGAGGAAACTCAAAAACAACAATAATTGCAAATGTCAGCCCATCCATTTGGTCTGTTTAACAATAAATTTTTCTTTGTGGTAACATAAAACTTTTTGTCGTGGCTCTTTTTGTTTTTCTTCTTATGTAACTTCGTTCCTTTGTCTTTTGCAGTGCTGCAAATGAAACTCTAAGCACACTGAAGTTTGCTCAGCGTGCCAAACTTATTCAGAATAATGTATGTACCTCATATGCTTGCAGCTTAGGAAATCAAAATTGCTTATATCTATTTTTTTCTGTCTTGCATGTATGCCCCAGGAAAGTTACCAATTGTTGGAGTTCTCGTTAACCTATTTTTTTTTTCCAGGCTAAAGTGAATGAAGATGCTTCAGGTGATGTTAATGCACTGCAGCGACAAATCGAACAATTAAAGGTATGGGCTAGCTACGGTTTGTTTCTTCCTCAATTTTCTAAAATAATAAATCAGGAGTGTTTATCTTCTCAATTAGGGCCAGTTATCCTTCTTGCTGAAGCATCATAACTTCCCAAACTCTCCAACTTGCTGTCTGCCAAGTGTTGAAGAATTGAAAATGGGAGACTACTCAAGAAAAAATGAATACACCGGAGAAAAAATGGCAGATTGTAGGATACAAAACATCCACAAGAACAAGGTCACGTTTTATGGCCATTTCATTAACTTGCTTCCTAAGGCTGATATGAGAATTTTTGTAGTTAATCATTGCTAGTAAATTTCTAGCAGATGAGACGCATGGAGGCTACTTTAGCCGGTTCTCTAAGGAGAGAAAAGATGGCAGAAACAGCAATCCAGAAATTAGAAGCAGAAATTGAGCAAATAAACCGCTTGGTATGTCTTATTCCAAGGATCAATTCTCAATTCTTTATAAGTGATGTTCTCCAAGAATTCTTTTATCAATTCTGATAAAGCAGTAACATGAACAGTTGTTTATATGGGGTTTCTTAATAGTCAAGCCATTTCTTGCAGGTTTGTCAAAGGGAAGAGGATGTTCAGCGTACTAAAATGATGCTTAGGTTTCGGGAGGAGAAGATAAAAAATCTTGAATTGTTGGCAACTGGCCTGGTGTCAACTGAGGAGTATCTCATGGAGGAAAATGGAGCTTTGAAGGAAGAGATTCAATTGCTTCGGACAAAGATTGATAGAAATCCAGAATTGACACGTTTTGCATTAGAGAATATTAGACTTTTTGAGCAGCTACAAATGTAAACCTCTTATTGTCACTCTGTCCACTCTGTTGATTCCAGTGACTCACTCTACATATTTTTATGCCAGATTCCAAAATTTTTATGAGCAAGGAGAGCGAAAAACATTGCTGGGTGAAATTTCAGAACTCCGGGACCAGGTTTGGGGAGAGTAATTTTATTGAAAGTTTGATTTTGGGGCTGGTGATAACAGACTGAAACTTTTTCTTGACATGCAGCTTCAAGACATTCTTGAAGGAAAGAATAAATTCTCCTCTAGATATGAGAATCAGGTTGGAATGCACAATCATATTATTTATGTTATGAATGGCATTTTCTGATCTGTACTTTATCTTTATATTGATTCCAAACTGATGATTTATGAATTACAGGATGGGAACACTGAGAAGGAGCTGGAAGATTGCAGGAATATGAATTCCAAGCTAATGAGGTATTTAATAAATTAATGCATTTTATCCTAGGTGTTGCTTGTTGGTTCGCAGTGCGTGTGTGGGACTTATTTTTCTACTTGGCTGCTAGTGGGTTGACAATGAAGGCCTTGGCAGTGTCTCTCTAATTCTATGTTCATGATAACAGAAATTGTTGAAAAGGAATGGAAACAAATTATTTGTAGTTTTATCATTTTGCCTAATCTGTGCCCAAATTATACTTTAGTTTTAATGAGTATTGGGCATATCAGCCCTACAGTTTTCGTAGTGTTATTTTTTCTCTTTTTACTCTTTCTTCCGAATTGAGTGGTTGCCTACAATAACGCTTTAACTTGTCTTTTCTTTGAAGAAGTATTTCCTACTCTGTTTCATGCCATCTCATTAAAGGTTTATGTCTTCAGGGAAGTAGAAGAGTTACAAATGGAACTGAGAAAATACTTGAACTATAGTCAAGCAGCATTTGATTCTGTAAGAACAACTATGAACTAGTGAATGAAGGGGTGAGACAAATTAATCTATGTCCTGAGGTAGCTTACACAAGTTCCATTCTTTTTAGGTTGCTGATTCTCCCTCCAAGGATCATGAGGAAGAATACAGGCAAACAGATAAATATTCATTGGTAAGAAAAAAAATAAAATCAAGTTTTGTCCTTTGCTTCATATTAATTTATTAATGACATATTTTAGGAGTAATTGGTATCTTGCCATTGCATTTAGATTTTGTTTTCTTTTGTGCATAAGGATAAAAGTACAGTTAGATGCATCAAAGAGAAAGACAATTATAAGTTTTGTGTCAAGGCAAATCTATGCTCACATGTAGATGCATGCGCCAACTTGCACAACAGAATCATAGATATGTATTATATATAACAAATTTTTTATCATTTAACATTTACTTTTCAAATGGCAACTATCTTACAGGTTGAAACTATATCAGCTGGTAGTGACTCTGGAGATGAGATAGCATCCTATCCCCAGAAAAATGATGTGGCTTTAGAAAATCAAAATGGGCAGAATATAAGTGTTTCTTCAGTTATGCAACATAGTGTCATTCAAAGGGAGTTGATAGATGCAAGATTGTTAATTAAGGCAATGGAAGCTGAGAATATCCATCTATTTAAAGAGCTGCAGCATCTGCAGGAAGAGAACAGACGATACATGGAAATCATAAGCAATAAAGACAAGCTGGAAAGTGAATCTGTTCATAAACTTAATATTCACCATCTTGAGCAAGATCACTTAGCATCTAAAAAGGAAGGCCTGGTCATGGAGAGTGAACTCATTGATCGAAAAGATTTACAAGACAAGTTGGATAGATTGACTAAAGACCTAGAGGATGCCAGATTACTTAATTGTAAATATCAACAGGTTCAAGCATCACAATTATCTTGCCAGCATGAAGCGGATTTAGTGCGTGAACAGGTTGAAATGGAAACAGCTGGGGCAATCCTTCATTTGCAGGAAGAGGCTACTGCACTTCAGTTAGAACTTGATGGGAGACTATCTTCCATTTCTGAAGAAAATACGAGGCTAAGAGATAAAATCACAGCTAAAGAGGAAGAAATAAAGTCAATTTGTGTAGATTGGGAAAGGGCTACTTTAGAACTCACTAGCTTCCTTCTAGATGGTTCTAAATCCCTCAAAGATGCCTCTCGGCAGATAGAAAACATTGCTTGTTCATTTCCTCAAATTAGCATTTGGGTTGGTGAAAATGTTGAGAGGGCTGCTAGAGTCTGCATTGAAAAAGAAGAAAGAATTCTACTTCTGCAGAGAAGCTTGGAAGATGCACAGAGGATGATAGTGGAAATGGAGATGAAGTTAAGTTCCTTGAAGGGAGCAACAATTGCCTTTAATGAATTTCAGGAATCAAATGGTGATGTAAAAACGGATGAGGCAGCCCGATTAAGCATCTTATTTAATGATGAGACAGACTTGGAAAAAGTTCTAGCGAATGAACTCAAATTTAAGGAGGATCAGCTTATCATGGCAGAAAAACGAGCTACTGCTGCTTTCTTGATTGCAAAATGGCTTGCCGATCGCGACAAGGCTGCTTGTGGAGATCATGCTGAGGTGGACATTCCAATCCTAACACAAACCACTTCTGAGGGAATGCAAAGTGATGTGATGGCTGCGACGATGGCTCATGTAAAGTTTCTAACTACAGATAATCTTGAGGCTCAAGTGGAGCTGGCAGAGTTAGTAATATTGGAGACTGAGAATGTTATTAATAAATCTTATGAAGATGCACGAGTGCATTTATCCACCCTTCAAACAGACATTTTTGAAGCCTGTTCAGTTTACAAGGAGTTGCTTCAGGATTTGCTGAGAGAAATTCTTGACACGAGGAGTAAATTTTTTGAACTAAAAGAGAACTGTGAACGTTTTCAGACTTCTACAACCAAATTGCAATCAGTGGCAGCAGCTAAGTCTTTGAAGTGTCACCTTCTACATCAAATAAAAGGTGAAATTGCCAAGGCAAATGAAGCTCTTAAATCAATTAAAGAATGCATTAAAACAAAAGCTAGTATGCATGTCCACCTGCCGAATGATGAAGGCGTGATTGAAAATGACAGCTGGAGTTCTAATTCTTCAACATCAAGCTCTGATTTTTTCATTGAAAGTACCGCTTCTGGAAACAGTTTGAGTGGATCACACTGCTGTGGGAAGATGACTGAGCTGGTGGATGATACAAAATTTGAAGAAGTCTCACCTCAATCTGATTTGGAAATCTCTCAAAATTCAGGGACATTTGGCCTCAGAAAGGAGTTGTGGAAGGCATTGGATGTTTTCCATAAATTATATGTTTGGGTAACCGCAATCCTCAATGAGATAGATATTGAAGAATGTTCTCAAACAGAAGGTACATATTGACCTGGATTTCATTTTATTTTTGTAAAAGAAAAAATGAAATATATATATATATATATATGTATATATCAGAAATGGAGCTAATGAACTTAATGATCGCAGAGGTTCCTTCTTTTGGGTTGACAATGGAGGTTGATGAAGCAGAACCCCATAATACTGTAGAGGTATGTGTTAATTCTAAACTTGTTTTTTTTTTGTTGTTCCAATGGGAAAATTGGTGTATATCTATCGTCTTCATCTGATAATATCATATTTAGATAAAAAACAAGGAGAAATTTTTACTTTTGATTCTAGGCAATTTTTTCTGGTATGCAGTCACTTTCTGATGATAACACCAGTCCCGCCAAAAGTTTCTTCAAAAAATTTGAGGAAGCCCATGCAACCATGAAGGAAGCTGATTATATGTTAAATGCATTGCTGAAAGCAAATGAAAACGCAAAAGTTTTGAATAGTACATGGAGGCAAGGAAGTGAAGAATTGATGGTAGAGAAATCAAACTTGATTGATGAACTTGAAAAGCTCAGATATTCAATAAGTTTGAAAGAAAGAGAGAATGAATTGCTTCAGGATCAAATACGTTACACTTTGGTTGAAACAGCTGACTCAATATCTTTGCTTGAAGGGTGTTTCCGGCAAATGCAAAGACAAATTGAGGAAAAGTTTAAGGTTTTGTACTCCGATGTCTTATCTATGTGGCAGGAGGTGCTTTTCACTATTTGCAACTCAAGATCATCATTTGAAGATATTTGCTCTGAGATGATGGAGAAAGATTTTTCATCATTTGTTCTGTATCACTGCCATTTTGGGGACTTTATCCACAAAACTTTAAACTTAAGCAATGAATTACGTTCTCATCCATTGCACAGACCAGAACCTCACTCAGTTTTAAATACTTCAGTAAAGAGTCACTCCATTGGTCAAGGTGAGAATGTGGTTTATCATGAGAAAAGTACAGTGGATAAGAATGAAGGCAAGCAACTCAAACATTTAGAAGATCGAGACCAAGATCTCTTACATAATGATTTGATAGATGAAAATTTCTCTCTGAAGAAAGAATTGAAAAGGAAAGAAGTTTTGTTGGAGGGTTTGCTTTTTGATCTTCGCTTGTTGCAAGAATCAGCCTCCGATAGCAAGGAAATCAAAGACGAAAGTGAAAAGTTAATGCTGTGTTTGAAGCAAGTTCGCCATGAGCTACAGATGAAAACAAATCAAGTTGACGACTTGTTGGTTCAACATACTAAACTTGAAAATCATCTAAGTGATGCTGAAAATGCTCTGTTAATATCAAATTCCAATCTGGAGCAGGCTAAAGAAGCAATAGATTCTCTCTTCGTTGAAAATGCTGAGATGAGAATGCTTTCAAGTGACCTCTATTTCAAGAAATCTGAGGCTGAAGAAAGATTGGAAGAACAGAAGGAGGTGGTAAAAGGATTGGAAAAAGAAATTCTTCATTTGAATTATTCATTGGAAAAGGACTTACCTTCATCAGTTGAAGGCATTGAGGAGGAGTTGAGAAAGGTCACTACTGAGAGAGATGAACTCCGTGAAGAAATTTTCTCTCTAAATGATAGGCTTGAGATGTTCCGTGCATTGGCTGATGAAAATGAAGCTATCGCAGTTGAAGCTCGCCAAGTACGTATCGATTTATTCTTTTTATTATCAAATGATGTAGGCAATTTTCCTTGTACTAAACTTGGATTTCTCTTTTCTCTAGGAGTCAGAGGCAAGTAAAATATATGCTGAACAAAAGGAGGAGGAGGTCAAGATCCTTGAGCATTCTGTTGAGGAACTTGAATCTACTGTAAATGTCTTGGAGAAGAAGGTTAGAAATTTGAAATTTTCATCTCTGTACGAACTGACATTGCTGAACTGATAGTGTTCAGATATTGTAGTAACGGTTAAGTATTTTATTTTCCTTAAAGGGAAATATGCAACTTGGCTTGGTAATATTTTATTCCCTTTTGTCCTCTAACGCTTTCTGCTGCTGCCTTGGTTGCTAAATTATCTTTACTACTGTAATTGAAAGGTCTGACTTTGTCATGTCACTCCTAGGTATATGAATTGGATGAGGAGGTAGAGAGGCACTGGTTGATCAGAAATTCATTAGAACGTGAACTCCAAGCTCTTAAAGATAGATTGTCAAAAGTAGATAACTTCACTGATGTTGTGCATTCAGTCAACTCAAAAGCTGAACAAACTGAAGATCTTTTATCTAGGTCAAGATCACTGTTTGCTTTCTACTTCTTCTTCTTGTTATTGTTATTCCTTGTTTCTTCTGCTGCTTTTTCTTTTGGGTATTCAGAAATAGATTTTGATGCAGGCAAATGCACAGCAAATTGCTACAACTCCACGAGGCACACGATCAGATAAGAATTCTAGAGAGGGAAAAAGCAGAACTGAGTATAGAGGTGGATTCCTAATTTACTTCCTATTGACTGGATTCAATTGGATAAACTTTGAAAAGTAGAATACATTATTATAATACTATCTCCTTTTCTTGTATATTAGAAAACTTTTTCAAATGCTTTGTAGATCAAACAATGCAAAGAGTACATCTCGGAACTTGTATTACATTCTGAAGCCCAGGCATCACAGTACCAACGGAAGGTATCAGTTTTACTCTTCACTATGAACTCTAAGGTTTACAAATTGTATTTGTGCCAGTTTCTATTTTATGTAAGATTCTAAGGCAGGACTATTCTTAGTCAGGTATTTAGTTCTGTGAGATTTTAGAGTATTCTCTAGGGAGCTTCCATTTCTTAATATCATAATGGGCGATTTGAAAATAGGAAATGCCATAGCATAAACTTCTGTTACTCTCTCCACATTGGAAAGAAAAGGATTATGATCCTTTAAAGGGGCAGGATGCTGTTCTACTATTTGGCATCAGTCTCAACTCTCAAGACATAAACTTGTGCTGTCATGCTTATCAGTCCAAGACTTTAACGTCCTGTCATCTATAAGGATTGCCATCAAAATATTCCATAACAAAAAAACCACCAGTTATTTCATGCAGTTAGAGGACAAAAAGTAATAACAGGCTCCTATAGTTATAAGGTCTGTTAGCCTTTGTGATCTTCTCCCTTCTTTTCCAATTATAGAATTTGTCTTTCATTTTCAAATTTGTTATACTGCATCTTTTTCACCCCTCTTTTTGAACAGTACAAGACCTTGGAGGCCATGATTCGTGAACTGAAAACAGATCTGCCAACTTCAACCTCAACAGTATCAATGTCTGAAAAACATGAGAAGACCTCAACAAGAAGCAGGGGTTCAAGCTCGCCATTCCGGTGCATTTCAAGTTTGGTACAACAAATGAATTCAGAGAAGGATCAAGAATTGTCAACGGCCAAGCTTCGTATAGAAGAGCTGGAAGCAGTGTCAGCTAGTCAGCAAAAAGAGGTCTATTTTTTATTTAATTTATTGCCTTTTAAGGAGACTTTCTGAGCCTATCGTGAATAGAATGAGTAATAAATTTAATTTCTACTTTAACCTCTCCAGCAAAATCATATTGTATCTAAAAGAGGTCTAGTTATTACTTTTCTACTGCATCTTTCCTTCTATCACCATGTGAAACAGGCAGCTAAGCCCACTTCCACACATCTGTCTGCCCTGGTAGTTGGATTACGTGTGATTAATCATGAAGTTTCTAACTCATTCTATACTGGATCAGATATATATGCTAAACACTAGGCTAGCTGCAGCCGAAAGCATGACCCATGATGTCATCAGGGATTTACTTGGCGTCAAATTGGACATGACTAATTATGCAGTAAGATTCAGATTATTGCCTATTAATGTATGAATATTTTTACGCAAAGTTCTCATTTAAACGTTATACGTGCCTACATGTTACAGAATTTAATAGATCAGCACCAGGTTCAAAAATTAATGAAGGATGCTCATCAACAAGCAGAAGAGTTCCTTGCGAAGGTATTCATGATCAAAGTTGTAATTCATAATTTTTCTGAATGCTTATAGGCCTAATGTACATTTCCATTAATTTTTAGGAGCAGGAGATTCTCAACTTAAGAAAGCAGGTTAATGATCTCATGGAGGAAAAAGAGAGGTGAGACCCCCTTTTTTGGTTCGATAGGAGTCTCAAACATAGTTGTCAGTACCGTACCGGTACTGGCCGGTACCGGTTTCGACATATAATGGTACCGGTGATAGTTGGTTTTGTTTCGGTCTTGGTTTCGGTCTACACCGGCTGTACCGGTGGGTACCGGCCTGTTTCGGTGGTACCAGCCGAAAATAGCTGTACCGGCCGGTACATAATATAAGCTTGTAAAAAAAATTAAACCAACACTGATTTTAAATCTGATGAATATTATAAATTTGATGAATATTATA
>JBBYHM010000027.1:5047919-5088623 GCA_038381775.1 Adansonia rubrostipa
GTGCATACAACACGGCGAATGCATCGAATCCTGATCAGTTCAATCAAGCATTAAGTGACCTATTGGGTAACCTGAGCAACGAAGCTGCTGCTGGTGGTCCTCTTCGCAAGTATGCAGCAGGTAATGCATCGGTTGATAACTCGCCAACGGTATACGCTATGGTACAGTGTACTCCTGATATGGATGAGAGAAATTGCACTACTTGTCTAAATCACGCCAGGGATGAGTTTCAAAAGTGTTGCTATGGAAGGATAGGATGCAGGGTTCTTAGACCAACCTGTGTCTTGAGGTTTGAGTCTGATGACCAATTTTATAACCAGCCTGCAGTTCCTCTACCGTCGCCTGCGGCGTCACCGCCACCACCTCCAACAACTTCTCCGACGCCAACAGGAGGTAAAGAATCCCGCATTTCTACTAAAAGATATCTTTCTCTTTCATTGAAAGTCAATATTAAGTATAATAATAAGATCGATCTTGACGTCTTAATTATAAAGATTCTTTTAGCATAAGAAATTTAATTCAGAATTAAAAACGGGTATGTATCTTGGCTTTCAGGTTTTGGATGCAAAATGGTTAATTATTTAATTGTTTCCTTGAATTTCCTGCAAATGGCTTTGTATTTATACACTTTCTCACTCTAAGTTGCATGGTACTGCAAAACCTACGGGGATTTTTTTAGTTTTCTTAATCCACACATATTTGAATATAATACGGGAGCATATAATCCTTCAATTTGGCTCTCACTCAAATCTGAGTATCAAATCCTAGTATCACACAAAACCATAAAGCCTTTTTTTTTTTTTTTTAAAGAAAGGAAACAGTTCCCCTGAATAATTTTATTGTTTTTTTTTAATTTTCTATCGAATTAAGAAATATTAAAAGATTAGACAGAAGAATCTTAGCCTTTCGACCCACTAGTCCGTTCATTTATTCAAAGGGGGCTATCTCTTTAAAACTTTGCAGTTTGACATTTCTCTGTCCGCATGATAGATGAATTATAATATTGATGATTCAAATTCTTTGAATTTCTTGGCTTCAGCTTAGCTTGCTTGCTCAAAATTCTTTTGAAATTACTTAATAGCAAAAGAAAGAGAAGGAAAAATTATGTATGATGTCACTATAAAACAAACAGACTTTTAGCAGAAAAAATTTCGATAAAAAGAAATATCGTTTTTGAAGAAATTTTTTGTTGGATTGTACCAAAACAGTAAAAATATTCATAAAAAATGATAATTTTCGTCCTAATTACATAGGAAACGTCAAAACCTTCACTAATAAATTTTTCTTTCAATTACTCAAAAGTTGGTTAATCAAATGATCATGCTTGCCTAACAATGAGTCACATGTAAAAGGTACAAAGTTAAGCAGTTCAAAGGAAATAGAATATTTCCTAGAAGACCACCAAATGAGCTGTGGTTTAATACGTGCCTACCAGATTCAAAGTGATATTGCCTATATATATATATATACATATATATATATATATATCTGTTTGACGCATTATTTGTGGGATTGTCTGCTTAAGTTATTATCTGCTTATCTATGTTATATGTTAGATCATAAGAGAAAACAATACTCTAATTCTAATTTTTGTGTTTTGCAGGAAATGGGAATAACATAATTCGAACTGTAATTATTGTTATTGCTTCAGTTGTTGGTGTTCTGATACTAACTATCATCTCCATATGCATTCTTACGAGACGCAGAAGTGACACACTGGAAAAAGTGAAACCCAGAAAAGTTGAAAGTAAGTAGACTGACTCAATATTATGACATTAAGTTGACTTAGATTCACTAAAATATAATGAAAAAAACACATAAATTTCACCTGCTAAAAACAAACAGCACTTTAGTAAGTATACTACTGCTATGGCCATAGACCTGATGCTGAAGAAATTGTATAATTAAAACAATGCGCCTTTTGCAGCTGAGGATCATGAGATTCATGAGGCTGAGTCCTTGCAAGTCGACTTAGATTCTGTTCTAATTGCAACCAGCAACTTTTCTGATGACAACAAACTCGGAAAAGGAGGATTTGGAACTGTTTACAAGGTAAAGATCACCACTGCTATTAGAAAAGAATGTAGTATGATTTTATCTCAACGGGTATCATATAGCAAAAGTCACTTAGGGTTCAGTCTACTAATTTTCAGGGTCAACTTCCAAATGGACAAGAGATTGCTGTGAAAAGACTGTCTAGGGGTTCTGACCAGGGAGACAAGGAATTTAAGACCGAGGTCGTACTATTGGCCAAGCTTCAACACCGCAATTTAGTTAGGCTCCTTGGTTTCTGCTTGGAAGGACAAGAAAAGCTTCTCATCTATGAGTTTGTCCCGAACGCAAGCCTTGATCATTTTATTTTTGGTAAAGTTTTGGTTTAAATTCACTTTCAGATTAACGTTTCATGTTTTCCAAGACTATAGCACTCTGTATATTTTATGTCTTTTAACAGCATAGCCATCAACAAGGACATATGTTAAAACTGATAATGCCCGATGAAAAACCTATATAAATCCTGGAATTTGTTTATATTCGTTATGACTGATCTAAAATCTTTGGTGATAATATAGATCCGATCAAGCGTGCACAATTAGATTGGGAAACACGCTACAAAATCATAAGAGGCATTGCTCGTGGAATCCTTTACCTTCATGAAGACTCTAGACTTCGGATAATTCATCGCGATCTCAAAGCAAGTAATGTCTTGTTAGATGAAGAGATGATTCCTAAAATTGCAGATTTTGGGATGGCAAGGTTGTTCGGACAGGATGAAACTCAAGGCAGTACTAGCAGAATTGTGGGAACCTTGTAAGTATTAAGACATCCTAATGAGAGCTTTGAATATATATATTGTACATATGCACTGTATTAACGAAGCTTTCTGTAATGCAGTGGATATATGGCTCCAGAATATGTTATTAATGGACAGTTTTCAGTAAAATCAGATGTCTTCAGCTTTGGTGTATTACTTTTAGAAATTATCAGTGGCCAGAAAAATACTAGCTTCCGTCATGGGGAGGATAGTGAGTACATACTAAGCTTTGTAAGTATATGATTTCTAAATACTAAAGTCAATTTTAAAGCAGTTCTGTTTTATTGTTTAATTGAATACTGGTTGATTTCTTGTCAGGCATGGAAAAGTTGGAGAGAAGGGACGGTATGGACTTTGATTGATACCACATTGGGTGAGGGTTCAAGAAATGAGATAATGAGATGCATCCACATTGCACTGCTATGCGTTCAAAAAGACATAGCTGTCAGACCAACCATGGCTTCGATTGTTGTGATGCTGAATAGCTTCTCAACCACCCTCCCAGTACCGTCAGGACCAGCGTTTGATATGCAGAGCGACACTGAATCTGGCAGCTCATGTTCGTTGGGCAACAATTCATTTACATCAGCTTCCAACCAATCCAACAATGAGTTACAACCATTATCTCGCAACGAGGTTTCAATTACTGAGCTATCTCCAAGATAGTGTTCGGTAATTCGATTAGATTTCCTATTACGGTGAACGTCATTGCTTTTATGTATTGCAGTTGAAGACTTTGTCGTATATCTCACCACATGAGGTGGGGCTGTTAGTTTGGTGGCGATTCCACATTTTATTTTTATTTTTTATTTTTACTTTTTTTTTTCCCGCATGAAAAGGGGGTGATTGTCACTTATCACTACTCAACATCTACACTAGAACTTTTGGGTAATATTATTGTGTCCATTTGTTTGTTGTTATTACGTAAGAAGTGCGGATCTAACTATAAATAAAAGTCAAAATAAATGAATAACAAAATAATTGCATCTGTTGAATCTTAAATGTGTATCCAATGTCTTATTTTGTACCCATAGTTTTTTATATCATTATTTATTAAATTTAATTAATTAAAAATACTTTTATATAAAAATTTTAATTTAAACTCAAACATAAATAATTAAATTTATTATTTATTAAATAAAAAAATTTATTAAAAATTTTGTTAAACTCAAACATATCTAAGTGATTTCGTATCTGAGTTTAAAGTTGAGTTGGAGCTTAGACTTTTCAACGTTTCCATTTGACATGATAACACCTATTGACTACCGTGATTTGGCAGACACCTGCCCACAAGAAAATGAAAAATCTTCTCAGATCTAATTTTTCTTTTATTTAAAAAGGAAATACTTTTTCTTTCTTCCACACGTATTTTTCCTCCGTCCACAGTTTGGTAGGCAAATTTCTAGTGAAAAGACATTCGGTTTTGGTCATGGATTTGGACTTTGGTAATCACATGCTTTGGCATTTATGTCGTGGGGACTACAGTAATATGTTGACATCTTGACTTGCTTTTGGACACGTCAATAACAAATTTGAAACGCTTCTAGTACTTGAATTGTTCAAAATTATGAATGGCTTACATAATTCCAATTTAGCTAGCTTGAAATTAAATTTAATATTTTATATATTTTTATTAAATTAATATATTTTATTATATTATAATTTTATTTAAAATATTTTAAATTTATATAAATTTTAATACGTTAATAATTTCTATTATGTATATTTTAAGGTATATATTTTATTGTATATTTTACTATAAAAAATTTTTTGATAAGAAGTGTAGAATGACAAAATTTTTAACCACTCACAAATTACTACATATTAATTGAAATTTTTTTAATAAGAAATTTTCAATTGAATTACAGTACCATATGAAATAATGACATCATATAGCATCATAATTAATTATTTTATAATTAGTCAAATATGCACACATGGCTTGACCAATCAAATTTTATCTTTAATTAAATTAAATTAATTAAGAGATAAATAAAGTAATTATATCTCTAATTAAAATGAATTAATTAAAAAATATTTTTTTAAAAAAATATTATTTAAAAACTCTCTTCCATTTCTTACTATCACTACAAAAATAGACTTGCCTTAAGTCATTCAACAACGATTCCACAATTTGCAAGTTTGAAAAGAAGGCTTTAAAGATTCAAATCCTTTCTAAAATTTTAAAAAGATTTTAATTTTTTTATAAGATTTCTCTGAAGAATTAAAGGAATTAAAAAATTCTAAATAACGCTATACTTGTTCTAAAGAATTCTAAAAAAATTACTTTCTTATCTTGCTCCAATGATAGAGAGGAGATCAATCTCGTTTTTCTAGATCAAATTTAGAAAACCCTTAAAGCAAACTTTTAATTTAAAAAGTCTCAAACACCCTTAAAGTAAATTTCAGGATCAAGCAACTAAAACCCTTGAAACCAATCTAAGTTAAGATTAAGTCTCTAAGACCTTTTAAAAAAAATCTAATTCAAGACCAAATCAACAATGACCATTGGTGTGGATTTTATCCGTTCAAAATTAAATCATCCAACAATCCTTAAATTGAATTTCTTTGTGAAGAAAAGAATCTGAAGATCTTTTTATTTTAAAAATTTTTAGAGATTTTAACTTCAAACTTTGATAAATAAATTTTTTATTTCTCCAAAATTTCCTTGTCATAGTTTTGATACAAAATTTGTGTGTACAAGATGTTTTAGTTGATCTACAAAGGATTGAATGGATATAGTTTGTATTTATGTTTAAAATGAAGTTGGTAAGTAAATCATAAGCCCTTGGAAAAGAGATTCTAATTTCTTTAAAAAAAATTTTAGCGATGTTTTAATATGTTATAATTTTACCTAAAGGATCAGAATCTCTGAGGAAATGATTCCAATACTTTGCAAGATTGTGTACTCCATGTAATTTTGGCTTAAGAGAATAGAATCTCATATTTGAGGATTCAAATCCTTTATTTGGAAAATCAAAAAAATTATCCGTTGACCATCCTCTTTCATTCTAATAGATGTCATTCTTTACTAAAGATATGTTTGATTGTGAAAATGTGTTTCTAACACTTGTTCGTGCTTATAAATATTTCATTTAGCATTTATTTATAGCAACCTTACAACTCCTAACTTCTTTGCATCCAATTCTATTCAAGTATCATTTATCTTCTTTTACTCTTTTTTTTGATTCATTGTTTATATGTGTTCAAGAAAAACTTGAAGTGTAATTATGTTATTCTTTGAATAGGCATTGTATCTTAAGTATAACATTTTCAAGGACACCATTTACATCATAGTAGGAAAATTATATCCTAAAGAAAGCTTCCTAAAAGTATCTTACCTACAACCTTCTTCATTTCATTTTTTCCCCTTCCATTTTTATTATTATTTGATTGCATTATTCCAACACTCATATATAACATATTTTTGTCATGTCATGTTTGTCATACTGCGTTTTAATTACTTTATTCTCGTTATATTTGTATAATCATGTTTAATATTGCTAGAGTAATTCAATTGTTATAATAATTTTAAAAATATTATTATTTGACCCAATCAACAAATACTTAATGAATTCTCTATATTATCTGTTACTTAAGGCTTGACCTCCAATTCTTTTGAATATTATGCTTTAATCATAATTTTAAAATTTTTTAGTAGAGAGGGGGCCAAAAACTTATATCATAAAAGAAAGTCGTGTTTTCATAAATTAGTTAAATAGGCCAAAATTTGTGAAGGGCGCAATGGGATCTTCAAGATTTCTTCTGGTTTTTTTTTCGGTTCTTCCATCCCTTGTTATACTCACCCTTTCGGTTGATGATGTTTATTTAGAGCGTAGATGTAATGAAACTAGTGGCAACTTCACAGCAAACAGCGCTTACCAGGCCAACCTTAATGGCATTATCTCTCGGTTCTCCAATCTTACAGAATTCAATTATGGGTTCTTCAATCTGTCTGCAGGTGAAAGCCCTGATAAAGTTCATGCAATCGCACTTTGCAGGGGTGACATAACCCAAGATCGGTGCAACACTTGCCTCAACTACACCGCAACCGAGCTCCAACAATTTTGTCCCTGGAACAAGGCGGCCACCGCTTGGTCTGAATTTTGTTTGGTGCGGTACGCCAACCGAGACATGTACGGGCTGATGGAGAACGAACCACGCGCTTGTCCATACAACCCAGCGAATACATCGAACCCTGATCAATTCAATCAAGCATTAAGTAACCTTTGGGTAATCTGAGCAACGAAGCTGTGGCTGGTGGTACCCTTCGCAAGTATGCAGCTGGTAACGCATCGGCTGGTAACTTGCAGACGGTATACGCAATGGTGCAGTGTACTCCTGATATGGACGAACAAAATTGCTTTACTTGCCTATCTTTGGCCTTTAGCGACCTTCAGAGCTGTTGCCATGGAAGGTTAGGATGCAGGGTTCTTAGACCAAACTGTGTCTTGAGGTTTGAGTCCAACCAATTTTATAATCAGACTGCAGTTCCTCTACCGTCGCCTCCATCGTCACCTCCACAACCTCCGACAACTTCTCCGACGTCAACAGGAGGTAAATGGTCTCCCTTTCTGCTAAAAGATATCTTTCTCTTTCATTGAAAATCAATATTAAGAATGATAATAAGATTGACCTTGGCGTTTTAACTATAAAGATTCTCTTAGCATAACAAATCTATAATTTACAATTTACAAATGATATTTATTCATTTAAAAATTAGACAGAAGACTCATAGCCTTTAGATCGACTGGCCTACCCATTTATTCAAAGCCAGCTATCTCTTCGATTCTTTGAACTCTCTCTTTTCTTTGCCCCTATGACAGAAGAATTATAATAAACGATTATTCAATTCTTTGAATTTCTTGGCTTCACCATACCCTTGCTTGCTCAAAATTCTTTTGAAATTACTTAATAGCAAAAGAAAGGAAAGGAATAACTAAGTATGATATTACTATAAAGAAAACAGTTGTTCTAGCAAAGAAAATTTCGATAGCTAATTTAAAAAGTCACTTTTGGACGAAATTTTTTTGTTGGATCTGACGAAATCAGTAAAAATATTCGTCGAAAATGATAAATTTCATCGGAATTAATTGGAAAATGCCAAACAAGATTTTCTTTTCTTTAATCAAATGATCATGTTCATCTGTGTCTAACGATGAGTCTCATGTAAAATTTATGTACAAAGCTAGCCAATTAAAAGGAAATAGAATAATTCCCAGAAGAATACCAAATGAGCTATGGTTCAATATGTGCCTACCAGATTCAAAGGGATATATATTGCTTATTTGTTTACTTACATATATCTGTTTGAAGCATCAATTGTGGGTCTTATCTGTTAAGTTATTATCTGCTTATATATTATATATCAATTCTTAAGATGACATTCTAGATCTGATTTTGTGTTTTTCAGGAAATGGGAATACAACCCGAACTGTAATCATTGTTATTGCTTCAGTTGTTGGTGTTCTGATACTAATTATAATCTCCATATGCATTACGAGACGCAAATGTGACGCACCAAAAAAGGATAAACCGAGAAAAGTTGAAAGTAAGTAAATTAACTCAATTTTATGGCATGAAATTTGACTTGATTCACTAAAATATAATGAAAAAAATAGAAAAACACAGAAATTTTCACCTGCTAAAAACAAAGAACATGCTAGTAAGTATACTATTGCTATGGTCATAGAACAGTAGCCGAAGAAACTGTACAATAAACATAGTGCTTTTTGCAGCTGCAGATCATGAGATTCATGAGGTTGTGTCCTTACAATTCGACTTGGATTCTCTTCTGATTGCAACCAATAACTTTTCTGCTGACTATAAGCTTGGAAAAGGAGGATTTGGAACTGTTTACAAGGTAAAGATCAGCACTGTTATTAGAAAAGAATGTTGCATGATTTATCTCAATGAGTATATCATATCTTAACCTGTATTTCATGATCCATCAAAAGTTAGTTATGGTTCATTCCACAATACTTTCAGGGTCAGCTTCCAAATGGACAAGAGATTGCTGTGAAAAGACTGTCTAGGGGATCTGAACAGGGAGACTTAGAATTTAAGACCGAGGTCGTACTATTGGCCAAGCTTCAACACCGCAATTTAGTTAGGCTCCTTGGTTTCTGCTTGGAAGGACAAGAAAAACTTCTAGTTTATGAGTTTGTGTCAAACGCAAGCCTTGATCATTTCATTTTTGGTAAAGTTTCGCTTTAATTCACTTTCATATTGTATTGATAAACATTTCATATTTTCAAAGACTATAGCTCTATGTATATTTTATGTCTTTTAGCTGCATAACCATCAAAAAGGACAAACGTCAAGACTGAGAATACCCGATTAAAAATCTATATGAATCCTGGAATTTGTTCTTATATATTACGGCTTATCTAAAATCTTTTATGATAGTATAGATCCGATCAATCGTGCACAATTAGATTGGGAAACACGCTACAAAATCATAAGAGGAATTGCTCGTGGAATCCTTTACCTTCATGAAGACTCCAGACTTCGGATAATTCATCGTGATCTCGAAGGAAGTAATGTCTTGTTAGATGAAGATATGAATCCTAAAATTGCAGATTTTGGGATGGCAAGGTTGTTCGGACAGGATGAAACTGGAGGCAGTACTAGCAGAATCGTGGGAACCTAGTAAGTACCAAAACATCCTAGTAAGAACTCTGAATATTATATATATATATATATATATATATATATATGTATTGCATTAAAGAAGCTTTCTGTAATGTAGTGGATATATGGCTCCAGAATATGGTTTTAACGGACAGTTCTCAGTAAAATCCGATGTCTTCAGCTTTGGTGTATTACTTTTAGAAATTATCAGTGGCCAGAAAACTACTAGCTTTCGTCATGGGGAGAGTAGTCAGTACATACTAAGCTTTGTAAGTATATGATTGCTAAAGACTAAAGTCAACCTTAAAAGAGTTCTGTTTCATTGTGTCACTGAACATTGGCTAATTTTTTGTCAGGCGTGGAAAAGTTGGAGAGAAGGGACAACATCGAATCTGATTGATCCCACATTGGGTGATAGCTCAAGAAATGAGATAATGAGATGCATCCACATTGGACTGCTATGCGCTCAAGAAAACGTAGCTGCCAGATCAACCATGGCTTCGATTGTTGTGATGCTGAATAGCTTCTCAACCACCCTCCCGCTGCCTTCACAACCAGCGTTTGCTCTTGAAAGCAACATGGAATCTGGTCAGTCATCTTCATTGGGCACCAATCCATCTACGTGAGCTTCCAACAAATCCAACGTCCCATTATCCCTCAACGAGGTTTCAATTTCTGAGCTATCTCCTAGATAGTAATTGGAAATTGTGTTTATTACCATGAATTTTTTAATTTAGTACAGAAGAGATCACAAAATAAAGATTAAAAAATAATTATAAATATTAAAATTAAAATTTATTAAATATAATTATATTAAAATTTATTAAATATAATTGTAACACTTCAATCTCACATTGGTAATCTTTAAGGAACTGTCATGATATATATATTAAGACTTAAGTTTATACTTTTGAGGCGCCTTTTTGGAACAAAACCGTAAAGTCTAATGGACCAAAGCAAAAAATACCTCGCAAGTTGGGTGCTACACCGTGGGAGCCACCTTTAGAGTCCTACGGGAGCTAAGTGTTACACGGTGAAAGCTATCTCTAAAATTTCAACACTTTGTGTGATCCTGATTCTGTTTGCTCCGTATTGATTCTGTTTGTTCCGTATTGAACTTGACGAGTACATCAAGCTTTAAAACGGAAAGAGTTTATAACACCCCATTCTCGTATCGAAAATTTTTAAAAATCTATCATACCTCACAAATTGAGTGCATAAATCTCTGCAATAATTTTAAAAATAATCATGTAAATTAATTCTATTAAACTTTCTATTATCTTGAATTTCATTGCTATTATTATATTCTGGTTAAAGTCTCGAAGACTTTACCGTGCATTCCACCACAAGAGGTGTGGCTGCTAGTTTCGGTGCAAATTCCACATTTTAGATTTTTTTTTTTTTTTTACTTTTTTTTTCACATTAAAAAAAAGAGGGTGATTGTCACTTATCACTACTCAACGTGTGTACTAAATGTTTTGGGTAACATTTATTCATCTGTTTGTTTGCTGTTTTCATGTAGGAAGTGCTTTTCCAGCTAAAATATAAGTCAATATAAATAAATAACAAAACAATTGCATCCCTTGAATCTTAAATATGGATCTAATACCTTATTTTCAAGCCATAATTTTCCATATCATTATTAATTAAATTTAATTGATTAAAAAATTTTTATATAAAAAAATCTTAATATAAGTTTAAATATAAATAATTAAATTTAAAATTATGAAAATCAACTTATCTTTCATTAAATAAATGAAGTTGAGAAAAAAATTTAAATAATTTAATTTTGTATATCCAGTTAACCTCGAAATAAAATATTATAACTCAGCAGTAATCATTTCTTGAGTTCGGACTTGATGAGATGAATATCAGACTTTTCAATGTTTTGATATCACCGTGATCTGGCAGCCATCACACACACGCACACACACACACACACGCACACGCACACACAATATATATATATATATATATATATATATATATATATCAATCTAATTTTCTATTTAAAAAAAATACTTTTTCTTTCCATCACACTTGTTGTTATTTTATCCACAGTTTGGGAAGCAAAATTTCAAGTGATAAGACATCGGTCACCTCATATTAATTACCAATTTGAAACGCTTCGAGAAGTTGAATAGTTGAAAACTATGAATAACTTTCGTAATCTCAATTTAAGTAATTTGAAACTAAATTCGATAATTTATATATTTTTATTAAATTAATTTATTTTATTATATTATAATAAAATAAAAATATTTTATATTTATATAAATTTAATATATTAATAATTTACGATTTAATTGAAAGTAATTTAATTGTTGTACAAATTCTAAAAATACTGGTATTTGACCCGATGAACAAATAGTTACAAATTACTTATGTTTTCTATTACTTGAGGCATGACCCTCAATTCGCTTGAATATTATGCTTTAATCAGACTTTCACAGTTTTTTATTCGAGAGCGGGCCAAAAACTCGTTTTTTCATAAATTAATTCCATAGGCGAAAAATTGTGAAGGGGCAGTGGGATCTTAATACTTCATAAACGATTCTTCATCCCTTGCTACTCGAACCCTTTCGGTTGATGATGGTTTTTTAGAGCGTTGATGTAATGAAACCAGCGGCAACTACACCGCAAACAGCGCTTGCCAGGCCAATCTTAATCGCATTATCTCTGGGTTCTCCACTCTCACGCAATTAAATTACGGCTTTTTCATTCTGTCCACTGGTCAAGGCCCTGACATCGTTCACGCAATCGCACTTTGCAGGGGTGACTTAGACCAAGTTGGTTGCAACAGTTGCCTCAACTACACCGCAACTGAGCTCCAGCAATTTTGTCCCTGGAACAAGGCGGCCACCGCTTGGTCTGAACTTTGTTTGGTGCGATACGCCAACCGAGACCTGTACGGCCTGCTGGAGAACGAATCTCGTACTTGTTTATATAACGAGCGGAATGCAACGAACCGTGTTCAGTTCAATCAAGCATTAAGTGACCTATTGGGTAACCTAAGCAACGAAGCTTCAGCTGGTGGTCCTCTTCGCAAGTTTGCAGCTGGTAACTTGCAAACGGTATATGCTACCGTGCAGTGTACTCCTGATATGGACGAGTATAATTGCACTGCTTGTCTAGATTACGCCAGAAGAGAGCTTCAACTCTGTTGCTTAGGAAGGTTGGGATGCAGGGTTCTTGGACCAACCTGTGTCCTGAGGTTTGAATCTAACCCATTTTATGATCAGACAGCTTCTTCTCCGACATCATCAGGAGGTAAAGGATCTTGCCTTCTGCTAAAAGCTGTCTTTCTCTTTCGTTGAAAATCAATATTGAGTAATAAGATTGCTGAGTTCTTGACTATATAAAGATTAATTCTCTTAGCGTAAGAAATTTAATATACAATTTACAAATGATATATATCTTGGCTTTCAAGTTTTGGGCTACAAAATGGTTATTCAATTGTTTGGTTGAATTCTAAGCAAATGGCTTAACATATGCCTACCGGATTCGAAGGGATTGCCTGTTTATTTATATCTGTTTTAGCCATTAGTTTTGGGGATTGTCTGTTAAGATTATCTCCCTATATATCATATGCCAGTTCATAAGATAACATTCTAATTCTAATTCTAATTTTGTGTTTTGCAGGAAATGGGAATAACACGACTCGAACTGTAATCATTATTCTTGCTTCAGCTATTGGCGTTCTGAAACTAATTATCATCTCCATATGCATTTTTATGAGACGCAGAAATGACACGCCAGAAGAAGTTAAACAGAGAAAAGTTGAAAGTAAGTAAATTGACTCAATGTTATGACATTAAATTTGACTTAATTCACTAAAGTACAAAAGAAAAAATAAACACAGAAATTTTCACCTTCAAAAAGCAAAGAGCACGCTAGTAAGTATACTATTGCTATGGTCATGGACCAGTCGCCGAAGAAACTGTACAATAAGCTTAGTGCTTTTTGCAGCTGTAGATCATGAGATTCATGAGGCTGTGTCCATGCAATTCGACTTGGATTCTGTTCTGATTGCAACCAATAACTTTTCTGACGACAATGAACTTGGAAAAGGAGGACTTGGAAGTATTTACAAGGTAAAGATCAGCACTGTTATCAGAAAAGAATGTAGTATGATTTATCTCAACGAGTATATCATATTTTAACCTATATTTCAAGATCCATCAAAAGTTAGTTATGGTTCATTCCATAATACTTTCAGGTTCAGCTTCCAAATGGACAAGAGATTGCTCTGAAAAGACTGTCTAGGGGATCTGAACAGGAAAAACTAGAAATTAAGACCGAGGTCGTACTATTGGCCAAGCTTCCAAACCGCAATGTAGTTAGGCTCCTTGGTTTCTGCTTGGAAGGACAAGAAAAACTTCCAGTTTATGAGTTTATGCCGTACGCAAGCCTTGATCATTTCATTTTTGGTAAAGTTTCAGCTTAATTCACTTTCATATTGTATAGATAAACATTTCATATTTTCAACGACTACAGCTCTATGTATATTTTATGTCTTTTAGCCGCATAACCATCAACAAGGACATGCGTCAAGACACAGAATACCCGAAGAAAATCCTATATTAATCCTGGAATTTGTTCTTATACATTGCGGCTGATCTAAAATCTTTTGTGATAGTATAGATCTGATCAAGCGTGCACAATTAGATTGGGAAACACGCTACAAAATCATAAAGGCGTTGCTCATGGAATCCTTTACCTTCATGAAGACTCCAGACTTCGGATAATTCATCGTGACCTTAAACCAAGTAATGTATTGTTAGATGAAGATATGATTCCTAAAATTGCAGATTTTGGGATGGCAAGGTTGTTAGGACTGGATGAGACTCAAGGCAGTACTTGTAGAATCGTGGGAACCTAGTAAGTATCAAAACATCCTAGTAAGAGCTTTGAATATATATTATATATATGCACCGTATTAACGAAGCTTTCTGTAATGCAGTGGATATATGGCTCCAGAATATGTCATTAATGGACAATTTTCAATAAAATCAGATGTCTTCAGCTTTGGGGTATTACTTTTAGAAATTATCAGTGGCCAGAAAAATACTAGCTTTCGTCATGGGAGGGTGGTCAGTACATACTAAGCTTTGTAAGTATATGATTGCTAAAGACTAATTCAATTTTTAAAGAGTTCTTTTTCATCATTTGAGTGAACATTTGCTAATTTGTTGTCAGGCGTGGAGAAGTTGGAGAAAAGGGACAGCATTGAACCTTATTGATCCCACATTGGGTGATAGTTCAAGAAATGAGATGCATCCACATTGCATTGCTATGAGTTCAAGAAAACATAGCTGCCAGACCAACCATGGCTTCGATTGTTGTGATGCTGAATAGCTTCTCAACCAACCTCCCAGTGCCGTCACGACCAGCGTTTTATATGCAGAGCGACACTGAATCTGGCAACTCATCTTCATTGGGCAACAATTCATTTACATCAGCTTCCAACACAAAACAATGTCGAGTCAGTCCCATTATCCCTCAATGAGGTTTCAAGTAATGAGTTATCTCCTAGATAGTGTTTGGAAATTGTGTACTGAAAGTTTATCATCTTGATTTTTTTATTTACGAAAAATATCGTTGTTTTGTGATAAGTGAAAGAATTGCAAATGCTAAGATTCGAATCCTAAATCTGCTGATTCGCACGCAATTTGATGGACTGCAAGAGCCAACATTGTTATGCTTAAAGTTCTATTATCTTGAATTTCATTACCGTATATTATATTCCAGTTAAAGACTTTGCTGTTATATCTCACCTGAAGAGCTGGATATTGTAAGTTTGAGTGCAAAACCACATTATAGTTTTTACTTTCTCACATAAAAAAGGGGGCTGATTGTCAGTTTTCACACTACTCTAACATTTGTACTAAAATTTTTGGGTAATATTAGTTTATCTATTGGTTTGATGTTTTTATGTAAAATCTAAAGAAACTTAAGAAAAGAGTTTCTTTTAGAGCCTTATGCTAATCATATAATTTTACTTGTTGAGTAGGCTTGCAAAAGTAATGCTTGACAAGTGGTATCACTTGTTACAGACTCTATAGTTCAATCTCGAATACGAATAATTAACTGGCCTATGATATGAGGAATAGATGCTTCTATCATGGAAGTGAAGAATTGAAAAGCCAATTATTCCTGATATCATAGGCCAATTAATTATTAATATTCGACAAAAGTTAAAAGCACCCCCTGTTATAGTTAAGTCATATCAGTTTCGGCAAAATTATTAGGTTCTTCTCAATAACTTCATGGGACATGTCTCCGGATCCCAAAGCAAACTGAACTCTGATCATAAAACATAGAATTCATTTGTGTCTGTCTTTCATCAAATGATGAACTTTTATCATACAACAATGAAAGAGTTAGTTTGTACGAAGCCAAAAACAAATTGGACTTTTTTTTGTTGTCAAGAGTCATAACCATCAGAAAATACCATAAATCTAAGAATACAAGTTGGCAGTAAGCTGAAGCAGAACCTCTACAGATGGTGATACAAACACCCAAGGCCATGTCGCATTATCCCTTCAATAACTATTTAGTTACCTCTGTTATAAAACAATGTAACTGATATATAATCATAACCTCAGCCACAGCTCAATCCAGAATCAGCTAGCCTCGAGGTCATCTAAAGGCGGGGAACTCCGACTTCACATGCATTCACTCTTGCAGCGAACCGGAGAGAGCACAGCGACTCACCCACTGAAGATGGATCCGGTGATACATTGACAAACATAAGAGTTTTTGAATCTCCACCTAGACAAAGCTATTTATCGATGGAAATAAAGTTTAAAAGGAAATCCTGAGTTTGTATAAAAAAAGCATCAATCAAAGATGATAAGCTCTTCACGAGTGCTTAGCCTGGAGAAGATATGTAAGCTTGGAATTCCTAAATGGCACATTATCCTCCTTCTTTGCCAAGGCATATATGACATCGCTCAAACATGATAAGCTCTTATTAATGGCCTGGTTGCATGGAAAGACGTAAGCATAATAACATTTAAAGAACAATTTATGGAGCATACAAATCTAGTGGTACGTCAAACACCTGAGTCTCCTTCAACCTATCACCAGTCGCACCACTTCTTGACAGTCGCTCACTTCCTGCAAGATCTATGAGGTTCAAGACACCCTGCACTTGTTGCTCAGTGCCCTAACAGAAGAAAAAGAAAAAATTTCACTATACAGAGGAAGGACGGTTATCAAGAGATTCAACATAAAACAAAAGCAATCAAATGAATGGTATTTACCTTGTTTATGCCCGATATCCTTAATGCGAAAACCTCAGAGTCAATTTATCGGTATTTCTTTGGTTTTGGGGAAAATTGGGGGGAAAAGAAAAAGGTCAATATTTTTTTATAGTCTGAACAATAAAATGTTTAAGTTTATTGTGATTTTCGATTGTAATATGGATTTTGAGACGTTTTGTTGCAGATAAGGGATTGAATGAGTGTTTTTTTTATTATTGTTATTATTATTATGGTTATTGAAAAAGATGTGATAGTTTTACATCGGAGAAGTCAAATGTTGTTCAGTTTTAAGGTTTTCGATTAAGTAGAAGAACTTGGTAGTTTGGAGATCCTAGGGAATGACATGAGAAAACCTAATGGCTGAAGTCAATAGAGACTGGGGTATAGAAATCGAGGTCGAGTTTAAAAATTGAGCTTAATCGAAAGAGCTTAAATAATTTGATTTTATCTTAAGTCGAACTCAAACTTAAAAAATAATATACGTTTAAGTTTAAATCAAGTTTTAAGCTATGAGTTTTGAATCGAGCTTCTCGTTATTCAGGCTTGACTAGGCTCCAGTACATCCCTACATATGATAACTTCTTTGTTTGGGTCCTATTTTTAGCCCATTAATATTACCCGCTCGACCCATCTTGACTGGACTGCAGTGAATCAAACATTGGGCCTTACATATGAATCAATTGCAAACGTACGTATGATAATAGTATTTAAAAAATTATTTGTATAAAACAATAGTTAAAACACGAATATAAAAAAAATTAAAATACATTATAATATAAAAGTAATACAAACCCTATACAAATACATGAATAAAAATGACACCGGATATTGCAGATTCGAATATTTACAATTATCTAAACCATTTTTTGCGGATTCAAATATTGTGATTTAGAGCGAATACGAATTCAAATATTATAATTACTATTTGTAATTTGAGCAAATGCTATATGAACTCTCGAATATACGTTTCTAAATCCGCATTACTTTCACAAATGTTGAATTTGGATATCCAAATCCATATTACTTCTACGAATAATAGATTTGGAATCCACTATCCGTTTATTTAAAATGCAAAAATTTATGCTCGTGAAAAGAATCCAACCTTGGCTTCCAAAGTTAGCTTAGCGGATTCAGATATTTGATGGATAATATTATTTAATTTAGATTTAGATTTGGATAATTAATGCAGATAATAAACGGATTCAAATATTAAGTCACTTATGCAGATTTTGATTCGAATAATACAAAAAAAAAAATTACAGATTTCCAATTCATTACAATTCTTATACAGGAGGTGTAGTTTTAGAGTTCTTTTTCGGTATTAGTAGCTGTATAGTCTGCCGGAAATGAGATTTTTGCCGTTCTCATTCATGAAAAAGAAGTTTTAAACTTTGCAAATGTTTGTCAAGTATCATGTGTGTTCATATATTTATCATCAATTGAACAAGCCATTGAATAGGGCTTGACAATAAAAATGCCGTAAAAAATTTATATATGTAATTACGTACGTAGCTAACATACCAAAAGAGTTGCAATCTGAAATTTATTGTGACCTTTGTAATCGAGCACCATTGCACCTTCTCTTGTCGATACAAAAGAAAAGAACAAAAATGTGCTTGTAAAATAGTACGAGAACAGCTATCTTCTTTGTCTATACAAAAGAAAACGAAAACAAAAACAAAATCAAATTACCAGTTATGATTTTAAATGGGGTTTATATATTTAACGCCCAAGAAATTAGATGATGCCATATTATTAAAAATTCAAATATATATATATAAATAATTTTTTTTGAATGATGTAATATTATTTAATTCACTTTATACACTTCAATAAATTAAATATAAATCTTTTTAAATACGCATGAAATATCAAATTATTGACCATAATTTTAAATATACCCGTAAAAAAGTATGAAAATACCTGATCCTCTATATTTATATAAAAGAAAAAGAAAAGAAAATCAAATTATTGGTTATAATTTTAAATATACATGTGAAATGGTACGAAAAGAGTTTTCTTCGTCCACCGAGTCAACGATAGCTATTTGAAATGTGCACGTCAAAATACAGTACGATGAGAAGAGTTGTCTACTCGTCTTCATTGTTGTTATTTTTTCGGTATCTAAAACCATGCATTGATCTGACGAGACCTGTCTGGGAAACGAAGGGAAGAATCATCCCTATGGCCTCGCGCGGCCTAACTTTCCTGCTGACTCCAAACTAAGGAGTAGAAATAAAATAGATAATGCCAAAAAAAAAATAGTGAGATCTCCCCAAGAAAATGATGACCCAGTTTTTGTTTAATGGTTTTTTATTTTGTCTTTAAAAATTTTTTTTTTTGTGTAGATTTGACGATTTATATATTTTTATTATTTTTTGTGAAATGTGTTAAGATATTATTTATTTATTTGTGAAGACCCGCATCTAACCTGCGAAGTATTATTTGTTTTAGTCCATTGAACTTCACGGTTTTATCTCCAAAAGGCGCTTCACAAGTATAGGCTTAAGTTTCAACATATATATCATGACAGATCCTCAAAGATTCTCGATGTGGGATTGTGATGTTACAAATTCCTCCCGTTTTAAAGTCAAGCCCAATATAGAATAGACAGAACCAATATGTAGCAGACAAAACCAGGATCACACCAGGCGTTGGGATTTTAGAAGTGGCTCTCACCATATAGCACTTAGTTTCCATAGGATTATAGAGGTGGCTCTCACAGTGTAGCACTTGGCTCTTGCTGGCTGATGGTTGCATTCTGATACTATTTGTGGAGACCCATACCCAACCTATAAAGTATTGTCCGCTTTAGCTCATTAGACCTCACAATTTTAGGCTTAAGTCTCAACATATATATAATGACAAATCCTCAGAGATTCTCGATGTGAGATTAGGGTATTACAATATTAATATTTTTTTTATATAAAGGACACCTTAGCATGAGATAGTGAATGGGGTTATAAATGTTAGGATTCAAACTCCAAACTAGTTAAATTCAACCTCTTAAGGTGGTTATATTAAGCAATTGACCTAAACTCTAGATTCGACATGTTAATAATTTGTATTTTAAAATTTTAGCACTTTCATATATTTATGTCATATTTATATAGTGTTGTATTTCGAGTTCTATTTTCTTTATTTTACTATATTATATTCATATCAAGTTTGTTATGACCAAAAGGGACCTCAAGGGTATTCTATTAACTACACCACCTGTTATATAAGTTATAGTACCTTCATAAGCCAAGGTACGTCTTTTATCACTATTTTCATTATTCTTCTCTCTCAGCCTATGGAATACTTGCTAACTTGAGTGTCGGAGTGCGTTTCGAAGACTCAAACTCCAATTCCTTCTAACCCTTCTTTCTTCCCTTGCAAGTATTTTGGCCATCGGATCAACAGTCTCAAAAAAATCAACAATTTGGTGCCATTTGTAGGAATTAACGGGCCGTGTGCTGACAACAAAAATGAGTATGTTTTGATTCCCAATATTTCCTAATGGTTGCTTTAGATATGTTTTATGGTTGCTTCAGATCTATCATCCTTCTAGGTGCTCTCCATTATTATTAAGTTTTTTACATAATAGCCATGAATTTTGTGGTTTATACACAAACTCATTTTCCTTAGATTTATCATATTACCAAATTATTTTATTTTAAAAATGATGTACAGGTTCTACAAATCAATCCCTAAGCATATAAACATAGGTGTTTGATTCAATATAAACAATCAAAACAAGAAGTAATTGGGTGGAAAGAGTAAAGATCCAAACAAAAAATAATAATAATAATAATAATAAAAGAAAAAAAAGGAAAGTTGGCTTTCCAAGGTAGTTCCAACCCCCAAAGTAAAAAAAAAAAGTTACCTTTCCAAGGTTAGAAAAACCCCAAGGTAGAAGATGGGAATATTTCAAAAATATTCTTGGAATATTTTTTCATTAGCCAATTTTAATATTTTATCTTATTGTTAGATTTTTACTATTGTTAATATTTTAGCCATCGATAACATACATTCCCTACCTGGAATGAGTTCTTCTTTATGAGCAATTTTTTAGCTAGATGTTCCCTGCAAAATGTTTTCCAACAAGAAGTTCCTGTCAAGAAGTTTTTCTTAGAGATGTTTTTCGATGAGATGTTTCCCAAGGAGATGTTTCCCATCGAGATGTTCCTTAGTGAAATGCTTTTTGGCGAGATGTTTCCAAAGAAGATATTCCTCATCAAGATGTTTCCTCAAAAAGATGTTTTTAGGTGAAATGTTCTCGTCGAGATGTTTTCGGCGAGATTTTTTTTGGCAAGATGTTTCTGTTGAGATTCATTTGGCGAAATGTTTTTCTAGGAGATGTTTCCAAGGAAGATGCTTCCATCTAGATTTTTTTATTAAGATGTTTTTTGATGAGATATTTCCAGGGGAGATGTTTCTAATTGAAATCTTTCCTTGGCAAGATCTTTTTCAATGAGATGTTCCCGTCGAGATATTTTCGGGTGAGATATTTTTTGGTAAAATTTTTTTGTTGAGATATTTTTCGACAAGATGTTTTTTGATAAAATGTTCCTAGCAAAATGTTTTTCGATGAGATGTTCCCGTTAAGACATTTTTCGACAAAAGTTTTCAACGAGATGTTTCTAGGAAGATGTTCCATGTTGAGATGTTCTTGGCAAAATGTTTTCTAGCCAAATGTTTTTTAACATGATGCTTCTTGTCGAGATGCTTTTTTGGCTAGATTTTTTCGACAAGATGTTCCCATCGAGACGTTTTTTGGTAAGATTTTCTTGGCAAGATTTTTATCTAGTGAGATTTTTTTTAGCTAACTGTTTCCGTTGAGATGTTTTCACAATTCGATGTTTTAGACGAGATGTTTCTAGGGAAGAGGTTTTCTATCGAGACATTCCTTGGCTAGATGTTTTCCAGCGAGATGTTTTTTAATGAAATATTTTTCAAAGAGATGTTCCCCGTCAAGATGTTTCCTTAGTGAGATATTTTGTGGCAAAATGTTCCCGTCAAATTGTTTTCTGGCGATATGTTTTTTGGCAAGATGTTCCTATCAAGATAACTTTCGGTGAGATGTTTTTCAACAAGATGTTTCTAGGAGAAAAGTTCCCCATCGAGATGCTCTTTGGCAAGATGTTTGCAAGGGAGATGTTCCCTGTCGATATGTTTTCTGATGATATGTCTTTCGATGAGATGTTCTTGTCAAAATATTTTCCAACAAGATGTTTTTTGATAAGATGTTTCTAAGGGAAATGTTCTCTATCAAGATGTTCCTTAGCAAGATGTTTTCCAACAAGATATTCCCAAGGGAAATGTTCCCTATCAAGATGTTTTCTTGGCAAGATATTTTTCGGCTAGATGTTTTCCGGCAAGATATTTTCTGTAAGATGTTTTTCTACGAGATATTTCTAAGAGAGATGCTCCCATCAAGATGTTTTCTGATGATATGTTCTCATCAAGATGTTTTCTAGCAAGATGTCAAGATCCCTAATAAAATGCTAGCCATCTCAAATGATATCTCTTATAACAATAGTGACACACTTGGGACGAAGCATCACACTATAAGTACCTAGCACTAGTTACTATTTAAATATATGTCTCTGCCAAGTTTCAAATAAAATGCGTAGGTTTTGCACTGTGATGCTTTATTCACAGGCACAATGATGCCTTCTTAAGCATCTAGCCTTTTTAAGCATTTTAGCTGTTCAGGCATAATCTAGCCAAAGGGCATCATTTAGCTAAAAGCATCTTAATTTTTAATCCAGTTTGTAGAGTTAAAAACTTCACTATTACTATACTTGATAACAATCCAAAGTTTAATATTCAAATATACTCTTATTTTAAAAAAAATAAATAAAATTAAGTTCCTAACATTTTATTGTATGTAAACAAAATAAGTTCTATTTATTTGTAATTATAATGAGAAACTTTTAAAATCAACAAAAAACAATTAACATTTGCCATATAGCACCGATGATAATAGATGATAAGTTATTATTAATTTTTTTACTATTTCAATTGAACTTTTCACATAATAACTTATATTATAAAATGATTAAAAAGTTGTTTCAGTTAAATTTTTTAATTAATTATAAAAGTTTTATCTTTTATGATTATAATTATAAAAAATTATATTTTTTATTCAATTTAATGATATATTTAATTATTTAAATCAAAATAAAATATAATATAATAACTCGTTTCCCTATTGGGATGATTAGTGAGGTGAAAAATTAAAGGACAAAAACTTCTTCCTTTATTGTTTGGCAGGTGATTGAAGAAGGAAAGTAAATCAATAAGTTATGGGCCAGTTAATAGATGCTTGTAAATACGAGTAAAAGATTATTTAATTATTATTTTTTAAAATTTTTACTTTTAATATATTATTTTAATAAATTAAAAATTATTTAATTAATTACATATATTTTAAAATATCATCTTAACCTTATTAACATTTTTCATAAATTCTTTATTTTATTATTATATTTTTTACATGATCCTAATTTTAATTAAGCGATCAAGGTTATCTAAACGAATCAATTTAAACTAATGAGAAAAAAATCTTTCTTTTTAATGTCAACAAGTGTCTGACTTTTGTAAAAATCATTTTGAAAGTAAAATTATGAAGATCTATTGAATAGGAGTGTTCTTAAGGCAATCAAGCAAGTTTTGATCAAGTTTAAATATGGTATGAATATTGTTTATAATTGTTCAAGCCTAACCCAACTCAAAATATGGATATTAAATTTTGCTCGAGTTAGCTCATATTTGTAAATGAGTAGTCCAAACATGTTTAGGTCTGTCCATATTTTTCTAATTTATTTTTTAAGCGAAATATATTTTTTAAAAATTTAAATTTTAGTAATTTAATATTTTTCTTTTATTAAGTTTTAAATTTTAAATAACTTAACATATGTTTAATGTCTACAATATAATATTATATAAATGTATTATTTATATGATAAAAATAACCTAATATATAAAAGTATAAAATTAATAAATATTATATAATTGTAAAATGGGTTAGATTGGGCCAGGTTCAAACCATGAAAATGGAAGTCAAGGCCTGACTCATTTTTAAATGGGCTTAATTTTTTGCTCAAATATATTTTTCGAGTCTAACATTTTTGTTCAAACCCTCTTAAATATCGAATTAGCCTTCAAGCTTAAACGGATAATCTAATCTATAAACATCTTTACTACCAAATTGATACAATGATTTGCATGGAGTAGTTAATTAAAAGATTGGATACTTCTTGTTACGTTTTATGTACAGGAAAACTAATAGCACGTTTGATTTGTTGTAATAAAAATTTTATTACGAACATATTCAATATACTATAGTAATACGGTTATTTGATTCATAGAATAACTATTCCCTAGAATAGCCAATTACGATCTTATTTCACGAAATCACTCACTGAATGGTTATTCCAACTTCAGGTGAAATAAGAAATTGCTTTAGAGGATTTGAATCTCTTTTGTCAAAGATTTAAATCCTCGTACTGTTCTATTCCAGTGAACCAAACTACTTCTATAACTATTTCATTCAATTCCTATTATATTTTATTCCCACAAAATAGCTATTTTATTATAGCTTTATTCCATTTTAATGAACCAAGTGTAATCTAAGATTGATGTACAGATCCAATAAGCCTTAATATTAATTTATCTTTGGGGGTCATTACTAGAACCGAGACAGAAAAAAATTATGTCGAAGGACATGAATCTTCGTCTTTCAATCATTTTTTTCACCATCATCTTCTCTTCAAAATAACGTCTAACGCTATGGATAAGTGTTAAGATAAAGGATCAAGGAATTATAGAAAAATAAAAATAAAAAAAATAAAAAATTAATAGAGATTTAACAAAGTTCAGCAATGCGCTTACGTCTTCGGAAGTAACGGCTGTAAATTTTTATTTATCTCTTAATTTAGGGTTACATTAATAATATATTTATACTAACCTTATCCGAAACAATTTTATAAAATTGTCAATGTATTGTATCACAAGAGCGTTGCCTCCGCACCCCTAACTTATCTATCCGTTGGCCCTAAAAATAGCACAGACGTTGAAACATAGCGTACCTCTCTCTATATGTATATAAAAATATATGAACCATATACATCAATAAGCAGATTACTGCGAGAAATACCTAAAATAAGTTACATACTAAAATATGTTTATTCATATTTGAATCAGATTAAGATTAAATCGATTTAAAAAATTTATTTCATTAATTAAAATATTATTAAAATTTTAAAAATTATTTAATATATTAATATTTATAAATAAATTTTATTAAAATATTTTTTATTATTTAAATAATAATTTGATTCAGAGGCTATCTAGATTCATGACAATGAAGAGCCTAGACGTCTAATTTTTTTTTTTTTTTGAAAAAAAGGGAAACGGCATCAACACTAAGGTAGTCAGTACCATATCGGTGGGCATACCGTTTTTGTTCTAGTACAGGTACATACCAATACCAATGTGTTTCGTTATACCGTTTCGAGTTTATCAGAGTTTGAATATTTTTAATTTATATATATGAAAAATATTTTCAAATATGAAATAAACGAGATTAAATAAATTTTATATATTGAATATTCATCAATTATATATAATGTTCTATAAAAAAACTTCATCAAATATAAAAAAATCAATATCAGTTAAGTAGTAAAGTTAAAATTTTTTAATAATCATTAAATTTATGAGTAATTATGTTTAAGATTCATCAAATTTATGAGTAATTATATATAACATTCATCAGATATAAGATCAATGTTGGTTTAACTTTTTTTACAAGCTTATATTATGTACCAGTCGGTATAGCTATTTTCGATCGGTACCACTGAAACAGGCCGGTATCTATCGGTACGGCCGGTATAGACCGAAATCAAGATCGAAATAAAATTAACTATTATCGATACTGTTATATTTCGAAATTGATATGTACCGACTGATACAACTAGTACCGATATGGTATCGACTACACTTATCAATACAGTAATGATAGGTACCTATGATACCCATTGACCCAACGCAAGTGTTAGCAATTATTAGGACGTCCATTGTTGCCGACGTAATAAACGCCAATGGGGCTACAAAGTTGAAGGAATCATCGATATTTTCCGTCAAATTTCCCAATTTGTCACGCGTGATACCAATTTTATGAAGTATTTGAAGTTGAATTGATCTCCTTGAAATTAAAACATTATAACAACTCTAACAGTTCACACCACTGTATCATAATATATTTAATCTCAAAGTCAAAGCCAATAACTTTTTGTCTGTATATATTTATATCGACTATAAAAGTGAAGAAATATAAACGTTTAATTTTAACGTTGACGTGACAAAATCTTAATTCATTGAATCCAAAACCCAAATCAAAATCAACATGTCTTATTCTCAATAGATTTGAGTTAATTACAAAAATTAAAAAATACGGAAACATTTATTTTGTGTACACGAATTTTCTTCGATCTTGTTCATTTATCGTTCTACTAACGATTCATACGACAACTTCCTAATTTATTGAATCTAAAAACCAAATCAAACCAAACCCCTCCAAAAAAAATCAAACATAATTTGAAAAATACTTTTAATTTTATCGAAAAGAATTTGTGAATCTTACTAAAACAAAGAGTTCATAAAAGCATAAGGGCTATATGCAAACCCCTAGCTTTGCCCTAGACAATTGAGATTTAAATTAAGATTATTGTCATGGTATTATGTTTATTGTGATTCAAACAAAATGAATGATATTATAGTTAATTATAATAAATATTAATTATAAATATCAATTATAAAATTATAAAAATTATAAAATAGCGATTGTATCTAAATCCTAGAGAGTATTTCAATAATTATAACAATCACCCACAAATTTTCGTTTTTCTTTTTTTTTTTTTTTTCATTAAATTTTCCCATTGCTATCTAAAACTCGATTATGTCGTATAGAACTTTCGTCACTGGAATTAATAATTAAACAGAACTTTTGAACCTTTGAGACAATGGGAACTGAAATCAATCAGTTGTACATCTTCACGCTTTACACACACACAATAAATAAATAAATAAATAAATAAATAAAATGGATAAGGTTCGTGCGTGCAGTGATGGACGATGGAAGACCATTAATTATTTAGCGAAAATGATTTAAAACACTGTCGAGTGAGTCATTCACGTCGGCCGCATAGCCACACAGCCGCATAGAATCTGTTCAGTTTACACTTTACAACCATGGATGAGTGATTCTAGAAAGAGAGTACAGAAGTGCAGACATTCAGAGGGTGACCTTTTAAGTTTTAATGGACCCCCCTCCAAGGCTTTCTCAACCACTAGATGTGACTCGCCGCCGGCTACTTGGATCGATTTCACTCTCGTCTCAAGCGACAACAATTTCTGTTTTAAATAAAAGATATTAAAGGTAAAGATGACATGGGAAATTATAATGAATTGACACGTCTTTTCTTGACAGCGACTGTGATACTCTTGGTGCGTATAAATAGGGCACATATAAACTACGGCGAAGTAAGTTCACTTCTATAAATTCTGCAAGTAATTCAGTTTTCGCATTCGTCTATCTTATATATATTTTTGCTAAGTTTCTATCTATCTATTTATCTATCTATATATATATATATACATATATTATAAAATCCTTGGTTTTTATCCATACTCATAATTCATCACCATGGCTTACAATAACCAATTGCAAGCAGCTGATCGGCAACAAGTTCTAAGTTACCAACTCAAGTCATCAGAAGCCTTTGATGTGATGATACAACAAAGGCGATCTGCAACCGTGAATTATCAGCCAAACATTTGGAATAACGATTTCTTACAATGCCTTCGTATCAAATGTGATGTGAGTTTGATTCCAATCCCAAGGAATAGAAAAAAGATAGCTTTCATCAGCACGGCCTACAATAATCACTTGCAAGCAGCTGATCAGCAGCAAATTCTAAGTTACAAAATCAAGTCACAAGCCTCTCATGAGATGATACAACAAAGGCGATCTGCAAATTATAAGCCCAACATTTGGAATTACGATTTCTTACAGTCCCTTCGTAGCAAATATGATGTGAGATTTATTCCAATCCTAATGAATAGAAAAATTAGATAGCTGCCAAAGCCAACATTTTTTACATGAATAAATTATAAAAGGCTAGCTGTGTGAAATGTAAAATCTTACTTAAAGATCGGAAGCCTAGTTAAATCATACGATTGCATTAATGATTAAACTGAAATTTTGAAACTATTGCAGGGGGAGGAATACAAGAGAAGGACTGAGAAGTTGAGAGAGATTGTGAAGGGCATGTTTGCTGAAGCAGTGGAAGAGTTCGCTACACTGGAGGTGATTGACATGATCAGGAAGCTAGGTTTGGCGGACCTCTTTGTAGAGGAAAGTCATAAAGCTTTACAAGCTGTAGCATCTTCCAACAAGAGGAAGACTAGTGAAGATGAAGAAGAAGACGACGATCTCTACGTAACTGCGTTACGCTTCAGGCTCCTAAGGCTGCATGGCTACGAGGTTTCACAAGGCATGAATCTAATTAATATTTCCGTACACTTTTTCATGCTTTGAATATTCCTATATTCTATGATCTAAGTATAGGTGTTTATGGGCCTACGAGGTTTCACAAGGCACGAATCTAATTAATATTTTTATGGTTTTTTTTTTATAATTTGAAATATTTTTATATTTTATGATCTAAATATAAGTGTTCATAAGTTGAATTGGGTTAGATTTTAAATTTTTTATGAATTTCTTTTTCATAGCTTATTTAATCTGATTAGGACTTGAATTAATATTAAAAAAAAACTATAAAAAGAGACTTTTAAAGATAAAATAAAAAAATAATTAATAAAAATATTATATATGTCTTGATTTTAGTTGTATTTGAGACAAATATTATCTCTAATTTAATAATATTGGATATAAATATTTTTTAAAATTTTTTAAAGATACAGTGATGGATGATTTTTTATTCTTAAAATTTTTAACTTTTGAAGATAATTATTAATTATTCTCAATTCTTTTAAATTTTATAATAAATAATAAAAATTATATTTTTATATACTTTTATAATTAAATTTTAAAAAAAGTTAATCATTTTATTAAATAACTGGCCCGAATCATTGAATTTAAGGTTAAGTTTGGCTCACTTCGGCCTAAGTCCGTCGAGCTGGCCGGCCTTTAGAAGGTCTGGATCTAAGTCTCTAACTCTTTGATCAAACGTGGGTTGCCAATTACACAGATGTGTTCAATGCCTTCCTGGATGAAAGGGGTAAATTCTCGGCAAGTAAATGTGCAGAGATCAAAGGACTGCTTGAACTTTTCGAGGCCTCATATCTAGCTTTCGAAGGAGAAAACATTTTGGATGAGGCTAAAGCTTTCTCCACGAAAACCCTTACGAGTGTTTATCATGTTCTGGATACAAATTTAGCAAAGCAAGTGGCCCATGCTTTGGAGCTTTCGACTCACTGGAGGGTAGAGTGGTTCGATGTCAAATGGCACATCACCATGTACGAAAACAACAAAAACGTTGACAAAAATTTGCTCGAACTGGCTAAACTTAACTTCAACATAGTCCAAGCTACCCTTCAGGAAGATTTAAGCGACATTTCCAGGTGACAATCTTGAAAAAAAAAAAAACCAATAAAAAAATTCCTAACAATTTTTTAAAGAAATTAAAGATTTTTATTTGGTTCTCTCTGTTATATATATATATATATATATATATATATATATGCAGTTGGTGGAGGAATTTGGGGTTAATGGATCATTTAGACTTCACAAGGGATCGACTAGCTGAAAGCTTCTTGTGCGCAGTTGGACTTGCTTATGAACCTCAGTATAGTTACTTTAGAAAATGCGTCACTAAGATCACCACTCTGGTATTAATAATAGATGATGTTTATGATATTTATGGTTCCCTAGAAGAGCTAGAGCAATTCACCAACGCTGTTGAGAGGTAAAGCATACAAATTTTACCTATGTGCAGCATGCAGTGGACAGTACTTAGGCCATGTTTGTAAAGCATTTCTAACGGAAGTTATAAATCTTAAATTCAGGTGGGATTCAAGCAAAATTCAGCATCTTCCAGGGTGCATGAAGATCTGCTTCCAAGCTCTATATAATGTCGTCAATGAAAATGCTTACGACATTCAAGAGCTCAATGGTTGGAATGTCCAGGCATTACTTCATTTGACGAAAGCGGTACTAATTTATTCGTGCTTCATCCATGACCATTTCTTGTGTTTCACGTTTTGGAATTTACATTAGATATCGACGTAATAATTACATTAGATTTTACACCATATTTTGTTTTCAGTGGGCGGGATTTTGTAAAGCTTTATTTCAGGAGGCGAAGTTGTATAATGAAGGATATACCCCCTCACTTCACGAGTATCTGAGCAATGCATTGATTTCATCAGGAGGCATTGTGAGTTCTGTCCACTCAATGCTTTTATTAGGGAATGACTTAGCAGAAGAAATGGTCCATTCCTTGGGCAAAAATCAAGATCTTGTCTACAATATATCTGTTATAACTCGACTCTGCAACGACTTGGGAACTTCAGTGGTAATTGTCTATTCTCTCAGAAGAGAAAATAAGTCTGTCATGACGAGGAATTTAAATTTTGATTGCAAATGCATTTTTGTTTGAACATAATGGATGCTATGTTGACGATCAATAACGACAATAACATCAAATTACAATCGCTATCTAAATCTCAGGTCATGACCTAAGTCAAGTTTCTTAAATATTTTGCTAAAGAAAAATAATTGAATCAATGACTTTCCAACAGGCCGAGAGAGAAAGAGGGGATGCTGCATCATCGATCCTGTGCTACATGCGAGAAGTGAATGTTTCAGAGGAAGAAGCTGAGGAGCATATTAAGCAGATGGTAGCCAATACATGGAAGAAAATAAATGGTCAATGCTTCAGTGCTCAATTACCTTCGCTTCAACCATTTATCAAAGTTACAACAAATGTTGCTCGCATGGTGCATTGCCTTTATCAATTTGGAGATGGATTTGGCAATCAAGACAAAGAGACCCGAAACCACATCCTGTCTCTATTGATTGAGCCTTTCAAGCTTGATTGATTGGATTGAAGTGTAAATCAGACGTATACATACCTGATTAAGAATTAAATAACACAAGGAAAAAAAAAAAAAAAAAAAAGCAAAATGCTGCCTCCAAAAGGACAAAGTAAACGTTTACGAGCTTGTGCTTCACAAGATTCCACATAGTTCTCCACTTTTTTTGAGGTGGAAATTTGGAATGTTCTTGCCTGGCTTCAATGAATTAACAAATTGTTCTCTAGCTAATTAGAATAGCAGTTCAAGGGGAACTGTCTACTGCTAGAATAATTTATGTTATCTGAACTTTTTATTATTTTTTAAAATATTTATATTATATATTTTTATTCGACGTATATCTTAATTTGGATATATAGGTGATTCTCTAAATATATTAAAATAATTTAAAATAAATTAAATATATTTGTGTTGTAACACAAGCCATCTCCAACGCTCAATTTTGAATTTCAATAGAATACTTTGTTATTGATGTGATATAAAAGTTGTTGGTTGTTGAAAAAGATGTAATATAAGGGGATTTTCTCCTTCTTCTATCAGTTGCAAATAGCAATCCCTTTCATGTTTTTGCTGAAGTTCTGATTACCTGTTTTGCCATTGCTCAATGCTATTTTAAAAAGGACTTTGTATTACCAATGCATTATAAAGGGTAATCCATATTCATTGCTGAATTTCATCACTTTTATTGAAATCTAGAAGTTACATATTACATAGAAATCAAACAAATGGGTTGCCCATTTAATCATTTAGAATCCATTTGGATCGATAATGAGAAAAATAATAATAATGGTGAAATTAATTATTAACATTAAGATTAAAAGTAACGATGAAATATGTGTTTGGATAACAAAGTAGTAGTTGAAATTAAGTGTAAATGAAAAATGACCCTCGACATTAATTTAAAATGTATTAATAAAATTATTTATGATAAAGAGAAAAAAAAAACCACTAGAGCTAAAACTCTAGTAACAAAAATGGAAGTGTAATATGGTAGCTATGACTCCATTGTGCCACACCTTGCTATCCAAATATTTGAATGATACAACTAGATCAAAAAAATCAATTCCACATCAAAACCTAGCTTCAATTGCATCGAAATTCATAATTGATCATTTTTGGTTCATAAGATAAGGATCTTATATATATATATATATATATATATATATATTTATACTATATTAAAAGAATTAGATTAAGTTATTATTAGATATGTATGATAAATTAAAGGTGCAAAATATGAAATACATATATCAATATGTATGTTGTCATATATTGATACACGGGGTGATTATTTTACATGATTGATATTTATGGTGAATGAAAAATTGATCTCATTGTATTCACTTAAAGAGAAAAAAATTAGTTAGTACATGTGCTAAGCAAAGTCAAACTGAGTTGCGCCTATGCTTGGGCTTGGGTTAAAAGTCTAAGGGACCTTATTTTTTTTGAGCCTAATATATTAGTATATTTTTAGCTCAGCTCAAAAACAATTATTATCTTAGTAAAACATGTCTTTTTTCTTCACAATTATTTTTTTCATTTTTTTGTTGGTTTTATTAACCATCTGAAAACAGTTTTTCAAAAGTTGTTGATAATTTTCTGTCTGTTCCAAAAATCCTCTCGATCTTCCTTCTCAGAGTCTATTCCGCTTTCATTTGATAGAGAATTTTCTACATCCATTTACTTCGTTGTGTCCAAATTAACAGTATTTTCAATCTATGACATGATCGAGGAAATGTGGGGGATGAATTGCGTAAAATTGTCAAGCACTTAAGAAGCAAGCAACAATCGTCTTAAGATCAGAGATTCTACATTAACTTAATCTTTGAATTTCGGTGTTCTAATCTAGTAATTCTGTTTCAAATTCTTATTTCAATTTTGCTATATTTTCTTGTTCTGATTTTGCCATATCATTTTTCTTGAATTGCAGTATTGATTTTTGTCATATAATTGCAGTGCATAATTTCTAACAGTTATAATCACAAATTCATTAAACATCAATTTAATTAATAAAATTACTTAAAAATATTAACAAAAATATAAAATTAAAGATCAATTATACATTTTTTTTATATTTTAGAAAACTAACTCATATTTTATTCACCCGCGTAAAATGGGTTCATAATCTAAGATATGTATATGCAAGATTAAGAAATACTCCAAGTCCTAAGTGAGACTTAGCCCAAGTTCCAACTTCAACGATTATAAGACTTGGCCCCATAATATTTTAGGGCTTGCTTACGTTCAACGTTTTACAGTGGAAAGCCCAACATAGTTTTGAGTTGTAATTGAATTGCGGAACCCCCTGATTTGATGCCAAAGGAAAGCAGAGGAAGCAGAAGACAGAACCAGAACCCCAAAAGATATTGAGGGACATTAACCTTTGTTTTGTATAGCAAGAGGGAAAAAAAAAAAAAAAACAGAGGGCCTGTGACATTGTGTAACAGGCAACCCCCCCCATCCTTCCTCAGCTTTTCCATTCTTCACTCTTTATTTTTTGCCTATTATTGTGTTTTCTTCTTTTGTATCGGGGTTCCTCTTATTTATTTATTTATTTATTTATTTTTACTCTCTGTTAATTTTTCTCTTCTATTTACAAATTCAAGTTCTTTGATTCATATATTTATTTAGAGAGTGAAAGTAGGAGATTTTTTTTTTTTTTGGGAGTGACAAAGAAATAAAGGGAAAAAGATGTCAAAGAAGAAGGCTTTCAGTGGCAACACAATGACTTTAAAAGATTTTCATGGCGGTTCAATCCCAACTGATATCCCTCTCCCTTCTGCCCCGGGCGTGTAAGTTCCCAAATTTCAAATTCCATTTAATTTGATCTATTTTTTTCTCTTTTTCTTCCTTTATTTATTTATTTATTTATTTTGATGTATACTTCTCTGGGTGTAATGCAAAATTTTAAATTTGCATTGTTTTTATATTAGATCTGAAAGCTACTGGATCTGCAAGTGAAACCCTAGTTATTAGTGTTTATTTATTCTTTTTCTTCTTGTTTTTGTTTTGATTGAATTTGATGGGTACAGTATTGTTAGGCCTACGGATCGCTCAGGTTATGATAGGGCAACATCTCGGGGGAACCAGATAGGCCGGCCTGATCATCGGCCTACTTCATCTCCTGCAACTAGGCGTTGGGATGATAAAACGCCATTTCTTAGCAATTCAGTGCATATTGGTCGTAATTTTGATGAGGATGAAAGAACGCCGTTAGATGGGATTTCTGGGCCACGTAGAACCATTAGTGATGAGAGTTTTCAGTTTCCAGCTAGTCATGTCGAGCTGAAGCCAGAGTCTGCTTATGCGGGGAGGCTCTCCGGTCGATATGGGTCGGCTCCAGTATCTCCATTGTCGAGTGGAGGGAAGCACTCATACTCTAGTAGAGTGTCTGAAGCTGCTTATGTTGGATTGGATTCTCAGAGTTCATGGGGGAATCACGGGCATGCTGCTTCTGTTTCGTACCCTAATGGGTGGACATCTAGGAAGGAGATGTCATCGAGTGTTGAGCCTGTACAATCTTTATTGTCTGAACAAAGTGCGGTCTCAAAGTTGGCTCATGCTAGTGCTCTTGAAAAGGTTTCCTCAAGTAGATGGCAGTCAAAGCAGTCCGTTCAATATCAGAAAGATATTGATGTCAGTAAAGATTCAGAAATAGAAAAAGGTTTGCACTTCCAGGGTTATGATGATAAGATGTACGGCAGAACAACTGCTGCGGGTGGGAGGGAATATTCTGATGCGACGACGTTGGCAAGGCATGCAGAAAAGGGATTGAATATTGAAGACGGAATTCAGGGTGTTCGAAAGGAGTTGCCTAACTATGAGAGGAACCTTGGTCCAAATTATTTTGAAGTTAAAGAAAAGAAATCAGTGATTCATGGTGAAGGAGTTAAATCAAGTCATTCAGATGGCAAATTTAGTGGTTATGAATTGCGGTCGTCGCCATCAGTGCTATCAGAAGCATCTGAGCGGCCCAAGTTGAAGTTACTTCCTCGGACTAAGCCATTGGATAGTCTAGAGCCACCTTTTTTTGATCCTAAGCAGGTTATTATGAGCCATACTAATGAAGTTTTGCATTCGTTTAGTTCTCTCCTAATTGTGATAATTTCTTGAAATAGGGGCACCAGCGGCTAAGTGAATCTGTCCTTACTGATACTGAAATAGGTAACAACTCACATGGACATGTGAATACTTCAAAATCTGGTTTAGCTGGCAGTGAGAGTGGGAACCAAACAGTGGAGCGTCCGAAGCTTAATTTAAGGCCACGCTTACAACCCATCGAACAATTGGAAGGGATTGAAAAGGAAAGGTCAGTTTGGGTCTAGACTTTGAGTTAATGTTACTCTGTGTATGTGTTTCATAGATGTGTTTTACTATTATTATAAAATCATGAAGACGGTTTTGGAATTTGAATATATATTAAGTCTGCTTCTAAAGGGATAGAATTGTTGAGGTATGTGAGCGAGAAATATAATGCATTAGAAATTTGATGTCAATCTGTTCTTTCTCAAAGACTTGGTTTTAACAATTATGGATACAAAATAGTAGATAAGGATAATTTTTAGTGTTTAGGAAATATCACCAGGCATCTCTAATTGCATTTTGGTTCTTAAGTTATCAAAGTATGTTTCCTGTGGTGTCTTGTGTTTGATTTCCTCCTTTTATTGGGATTTTTATTTTTATTTTTTATTTTCTGATGTGCTCTTTTTTTGAATGCTAATGTTGTCTCTATTTCCTTGCACATTTGGAGAAAAGAAAAACTTTTGACATAAGAGCGACACGGAATTCTTAAATTTCACAAAAGCAAATTTTGCGTTATTTGTTATAAGACTAAATTTGGAATCGAGTTGTAATTAAGTTTCTTGTGAAGCAACTAAAGCACAATGGAAAGGTGAAAGAGTGATATCTATGATTTACAGCATAGAACGTAATAATGCAGTTTTACAACAGTTCTTTAAATTTGTTTGTTACCAATTTGCTACACAAAAACTCATCTATCATTGCTTAATTCGAATGGTAGACCCTCTGCATCTTAGCTGGCTATGGGAGGTTGCATATAAAGGTTCAATATATTGTTTGCATGTCCTATCAACTTCTACGGTACTCCTTAGGTTTATGAATAACTACTTAGCTAAGTGTTCCTGATGCAGAAATGCCTTGTTTGGTGGTGCTCGCCCACGAGAACTGGTGAGTGAATCTCTCTTGTCTGCTTATTGGAGTGTTTAAACATTTTGTTGATTCATGACTCCTTTGTTGATCTCAACATAATTCAACTTATTATTATATCTTCACACTTGTTATTATGGTCTTTCTTGTGATTTTCATAATAACAGCTGATAGGATCGCTGGTCTGCTTCTCAGGTTCTTAAAGAGAGAGGGATAGATGATAGCGATCACGAGCCAGGCCAACATCCTGACAGGTAGTGATTTCTTGTATTTAATACAATTCTCGTACATTTTGCCTTTCTTTTTTGGGTTTGTTCACCACCAATTGGCTGAAACTTAATAGTAACATGTTGATATTTTTACGTGAAGGGTCAAACATAACTTTCTGAGGACTGCAAAAGCCGCTGAGCAAGCAGCTTCTCGGCATGGTGAAATGGTTGAGAATCATTCTGTTGATCAGAGAGCTGGAAGAAAATCTGAGAGAAATCATCGTGTTGACAATGGAAGAGTTGATACGCAGAGGAGGAATTGGCATAATGAAAATAGGCGGAATGGCTGCGAAACTGAGAGGCAGCAGCAGCAGCTGCCGCAGGCAGAGAAGCAGCCTTCACCTGAAACCTGGCGTAAGCATGAAGAGAAGCCTAAACCGGTCTCTCCCGAGGCAGCTGGCGTGCGCTATGGAAAAGCAACATCAGCCTTGGAGCTTGCTCAAGCCTTTTCCAAATCATTCTCCAATCAGAAAACAGATGATCAACATGCTGGGGAAAGGGGTCTTCCTGGCCGGACCCAGATGCCATGTTCCCGGCTGATGGGTCCATATCCAAGGCCTCAGATAAATGGCTACTGATTTTGAGAGGCTTATTGGCGTCACTGATCATTCAGCTGATCCCTTTTTTTTTTTTTCTTTTCATTTAAAAGAAAATCATCAGGAGAACAATTAGCAGACGAAATCGATTGCCATGTCATTCGACCTTATGATTTTCAATTTTTACTAGTTTTTCTTTAACATTCAGTTGGCTAACAAAAGCGAAACAGCTTACTGTATGCTTATTAAGCACTCCTGAATAATAATTGCCAGACAGCAGGTGCAGCTAATTTTATTATTTCTTCTATGATATTTCTTAATATCGATTTTATTTAAATTCTTGAGAAGCAGCCTATCAAATTTTGAAGTTATCATTTGTTTGTATGGACGGAAAGATGATATATAAAATTCATTATTCAGATTTGCACAGACGAAGAAATAACTCACTTAGTGACAAATGTGGGTGAAAGAGAAAATCACTCAAAATCTGGTTTAAACAGTTTCAAAAACTCCGAAATGATTGCAAAGTATTTTCTTCCATTTTCATTTTTGTTTCTACAGATAACATCTACAAACTGAGTTTAGAAAAAAAATAATAATAATAATCTAGCTTGAATAATGAAGCATTGGAATTTCATCTCTGAACTTGAAATATCCCTTCATCTTCCTTCCAACCTTCTCTGACAGAACTTCTGCATTGAACAACAAATTTTTAGATGATTTAAGAACAATTTTAATCCCACAAGATTCTGGCAAACATAATCAACAACACGAATATGAGAGGAAGAGAACAAATTTATAGATCTAGACTAATTATTTTCAATGCTTTTCCTGCCCATGTAACTTTTTTTAAGGGGGGAAAAAAACAAAAAGAGAGATTATATTCGAATTCTAAACAAATTCACGCTCTAAATGAATCACGAAGATACCCAAAGGAAACTACTAAGGGAGAGAAGAAATATACCTTGAGGCTTGCAAACAGGAGGGTCTTCGAAGAGAGAAAGAGAGAGTTGTTTATAAGCTACACCAATATCAAACAAGATAAGCCCAGAAGAAGGATCATTCACTATGATACCTTTAACAGGCAACCATAAAAACAGCTCTTCTTGAGAGAGCCCTTCCAGCCCCACAAGCCCACCATAGCTGAGGTTAGCTCTCACCACGCGGTCAAAGTGCACTCTCCCATCAAACTTGGCCATGCATGGGCTTTCCAGGTGCACTTCCAGGCGACCATCAGGGTCAATTTTGTAGGATTTGACATTGTCTGGGAAGAGACCACCAGGCAGGCCTTGACTCTGGAGAAGATATTGTATCGAAGAGGTATCTATGAGAGGAAGGAGAAGAAAGAGAGCACTGAATAAAGATACGGAAGTCAGAGTTTTCACAGGTAGAGACATTGTTAAAAGGATCTTGAAACACTGACAGAAACTTAGGATACTGAGTTTTCAGGTGCTACTAAACTTTTAGTTCAAGGTTGTGTTTTTAGAGGTAAGCGCACTACTGGGGGCCAGGATGGACTACCCAATTTCTAGGCTGGCAATTTTTTATTTATATTGACCTCACTACCCTTTCTCAATCCCTTATACTTTGGTGTTGTGACGTGGAATAAACATATTTGGAAGGTGATTTTGGGAAATCTAAGCTGAGCAGAAGGTTTGTTAAAGGAATCTGATGACAATAAACGAGAGTTTGACACTCAGCAGAAGGACGGCCAACAATGATAAGAAGCAGCGGCTAAACCTGCCTCAGCTTGAAAATTACGAGGTTTGAGTTTGACAGCTTTCCTTTCCTACCAATTTTCAGCTTTATATATATATACATACATATATATATATTTTTATATATTGGTTTCTTTTACTAGTACTAATTTGTTAACCCCATTATACAATACTAGCTCTAGATTAAAACTTGGGAGTCTTGACATGTAACAGGTTAAAAGAACAAGTAAAAAGGTTTTTGGGTTAAGGTGATTAAATTAATCTTAATAAACAAATGGTATAAATTCTTTTTTTTTTTTTTATCTCTCCTTCTCTTTATGACTTTTGCCGCTCCTCTAATGATATTATTGTAAATGTATTGATTGTAATGTCTGCTGCATTTTTTTGACCTGACCCCATTTTCCTAACCCTTTCTCGTCTTTCTTCTGTTTATTCCCTCCTGCCGTTGTTTTCTTTAGCTAAAGTTATGTTAGTAGCTGTTTCATTCAATTATTATAGAAATTTTTTCTACAATAATTGTGTTAGTTGGTAATTAAAGTTAATAACCATGCGAAATATGAGTACGTGTATGATAAAATTATATTTAATTTTTAAATTTTTTTAAGTATTTAAAAGTTTTTGAGAGGTTATATTATTAAATATCAAAATCTAAAAAAAATCATATATGAGTATTGAATATGATTATTTTAATAAAAAATAAAGAGCTAAAATAATATAAATTACTGTTGATAGAGAATGATGTTGATAACTACAAAAGCATTCTCAAATAATAGCCATCAAATTTTAGCTGCTACCCTTTCCTATCATTGATTAGTTTGCTCCAGAGTGATGATGTTTTGTCAATCTAATTGTTAAAATAATAAAATTAGCGAGCGCAATAATCCCCACCACATGATTATTTTGCTCCATATGAGACAATAAACCGAGTCTTAACAGTACAATAATTCCCACCACAAGGGTCTAGGCCAGACTCAAAGAGCATGCAACTATTGATTGACCAATGTCAGAATCATAAGCACCATAACGAGGAGCTGAATCCTTGTCCATAGCAAGCCCAAAAGATAAGGCAAGGCCCATATTGCCTTTTAAAAGGTTTTTTTTTTTTAAAAAAAAAGAAAAAAATGGTCGAGCCCCTTCCAAGGCCCATCTCAGTGAACTACCTCTGCCTTCTAGCACAAAACTTCAGCCCTCAATTGACTTTTAGACATGCATTTGTCTTTTATCAAGAAGTTTTGCTCAACCGTTAAAGATAAAGTTGTCTTCATTCTTTAGTCTTTGGTGAATATTATGAGTTGCAGAATACTATTACTTTTGTATCTGCTACATCAGAATTTTGGGATTTCTAGATATTTAAGACTGCTCCTTTTTTGCAAATTTTTTCTAGATTATTATGTATCTGGTTGCATATACAATAGTTTCTGGTCCCGTTGCCACAAATGAAAGCTGTATTGACTGCTTAAAAGAAAGTGTTTGTGTCCTATATATATTTAAATATTAATAAAGATTAAAGGTATATGATTCATTAAATATAAAAAAATAAAAAATAAAAAAAATCAAACATTCAAATATGTATTTTTATCTGACACTCACTCGAATCCAAGTTACATTAAGCTGATAATAGTATAGTTGACAGAATTGTCTAATCTTGTTTCCCATTCTTAATTGTCTCCAATTACTTTAGCATAATACTAAAAGCTTCTTGATATGATTCTTCTTCATCATCATCACCTTGTATTGATTTCAATTTTCATGTAGGGTAAGTTACTTGACCATCTCAACTTCTTTGTAGGAATTAGCTGCACAGCTTCAAATCCATTGCAAAAGGAAACTTATTGAACCAGAAACTTTGGCTTGTTGGTAGCTCAAATATCAATTGTTCTTTTTTTGGGTCAATACCACAAATTTGCTTTAAGATCGAGTGCATACTGATTATGAAATGGAATATGCACATGATTTTGACTTTGGGATTTTGAAGTGAAACGAATGAGAATTACTCCGACAATTTTCACTAGCTACCTGGATGTTTCATGAGGTAAGAATTACAAATGTGTACAACAAGCATTTAAATTTTTGTTGCCGATGCCATTTCGATTACATTTTGTTTGTTGCGGTTATAAATTTAATGAATTCTATTTGGTTAGTTGATGAATATTAACCATAAAAAAGGATGAGAGTGCAAAGTAACGATCAGAACAT
>JBBYHM010000027.1:5107922-5121138 GCA_038381775.1 Adansonia rubrostipa
TCTTTTCAGCTACGCTGAGCTAAGATATTTGATTTTTCACACCTCCATATTTGATTCTTTGCCCTTTTTCCCTTAAGGAAAAAAACTGGGTGTTAAACATTCTTTTAGTTCCTGAAGAACACATTTTTTTTTTCTTTTTTTGGAGAGGGGGTGGGGGCTAGTTATTTAGCTTAGTACCTTATTGCTGAAGTCATATCTTTCAACTTATTTTATTCAGTAATGCATTTAATATCTCTGGTTATTGTAGCTTGAGTTCAGTTTCTTCTGCTGACAAATTTTTTCCTCAAATGGACACTACATATTTCTTAATTCTGACTGCCATTTTTTTGGTATAAAAACCTTGTTTTGGTAATGTTAGAGTAGCAAAAGATTGCAAAGTTTCTTTTCGGAGATTACAAGATTGCATGTTTGGGAGGACACTTTTCATTATCTTGATAGATTTTTTTTTTTTTTAATTTTTCTATCTAACTTCACGTGGTCGTTGGCTTCCACTTGATTGTACCGCTTTCAATATGTTTTTGCATCTTTTCATCACTATAATATGAGTATCAATATTAAATCATTGATTACTGATTCCAGCTCGATAATGCATGAATTCAGTGATTTGACTGTTGTACATTTATAACATTTATGCCTGTTGGGTTGTTATTTGTTAAACTGATCCATAGAGTCAATGTAAATTGTACATTTCTTTCTTGTTGTTGAAACTGGGGTCCTGAGAGTGGCTAATACAGTTCTTATGAACTTGAGCAGTTGGATAGAAGTGAACTGCTAGATGAAACCATGTATTTTGCTTCGACTCTTTATTTTTCTTGAAGTATCCGTTTTTGACATATATTTAGATATGGGTATCAAGAATCCTCCAAATACATGGAAAAATTTTGAAAAATTGAACATGCCGGTGCAGATACATTCTTGTATTTGATACTCACACCCGAGTCCAAGTAACATAAGAAACCATATTTGTTAGTCGTCCTGTATAATTTTGTTTTGTGGCTACGTGTTTTCGCCAATATGTTTTGACCCATGCTGCTTAACATTATCATTATGTTCTTTGCATTCTGCTTAAATGCCCATCATGCCTTGCAAGGTGCAGGGCCTCAGAATTTCCTAGGGAATATGATGGTGCATGCCTTCAAATGAGAATGTCATACAGCCCAGCTGCACACCTCTTCTTATTCTTGGTGCAGTGGACTGACTGTCACCTTGCAGGTGCCCTTGGGCTGCTAAGAATCCTAATTTACAAGGTTATATTTTGTTACTTTGTGTTTAGCTCATGTTTTAATCATGAATTTGGCTGTTTTCATCATCATATCGTATTCTGCAGGTTTATGTGGATGGAACTACCACCATGTCTACACATGAAAGGAAAGCAAGCATAAGAGAGTTCTACGGTATCTTTTTCTTAATCTGAGTGTTTTGTTGCACTTATAGGATGTAGTTCTGACTGTGGGTTATCCTAATGCTTCTGAATTCTCCGCATCCAGCTGTTATCTATCCCTCGTTACTGCAACTTCAGAGGGGTGTCACAGATACTGAAGATAAAAAACAGAAAGCAGTGTGCATGGAAAGGTACAGAAGAAGAGAAGATGAAGATTATCGGCAGCTTACTGATGTTGACGTTGAAAGAGAAGAAGAATGTGGAATATGCATGGAGTTGAATGGTAAAATTGTGCTGCCAAACTGCAATCATGCGATGTGCTTGAAATGTTATCGTGAATGGTATTCTTCCTGTCCCTGCCCTTCATCCCCTGATCTCTCTCTCTTTTGCTTCGTATATTATATCTCTTTCCGCTGCTTAAAGCAGTTAGTTAATTTTTTTTTCTTTTACATCAAATGCATCATCACGTAGATTGAGAATATTATATTTTCCTTATATCTTTGTTAGAGGGAACCATACGTGTCATCCGGTAGTCCCAGTTGCTTTTGATTGTTTTTGGGTTTTCTATCATGTCTTGACTTCAACATCATACTTGTTTTCAAAATCTATATCTAAATTTGTTCTATATTCTCCCTCTAGGAATCAGGTTTTAGAAACTGTTGATGTCTTCACTCAGTAGGTGTCTCTTAGGTTAAGCAAGTTGCTTTACTACTTAAGTAAAAGTTGTACAATGTACATCACTCTTTGTGGTTCAACTACACGGATTACTAAGGATATCTAAAGATGATTTTTTGTTACTTTTAAATGTAAGGGAGCACCATTGACTACTTGAATTTGATAGTGTTCTGGAGTTGATTCCCGGTTTGCTTCATATAGTTTCCTGATTATCTATGTTACTTGTCAGTTGTCGCCTCTTCTGGCATGATCAAAGCTCTGAACAACTTGAAGTAGAGCTGAAAAGTATTTGTGCTTGTAATATGGTGTCCAGTAATCTTATCTATAATAACTTGGCACTGCTGTCTCATGTTTTCTTTTAGTCTCCTTAAAACCTTTTTCAGTTTATATGGTGTTTACAGATTGTCAATGGATGGGCTAGCTTCAGGTCACCTTAAAAACGTGGCTACTTGTTCAATCATGATGCGTCTAAAATATGTGCTTGTTTCTCACACATTGATTCTTGGATTTCTTATTTTTTTTCTTATGATGCCATTCTTGAAAGATAAATTATTTTTGTGACGATAATAAGGATCTGTTGCAATGAATTGCAGGCGATCAAGATCGCAGTCGTGCCCCTTCTGTCGTGATAGTCTTAGGAGAGTTAACTCGGGGGATCTATGGGTATATACAGACAGCAGGGATATAATCGACGTGGCGACAGTGTCGAGGGAGAATCTTAGAAGGCTTTTCATGTATATAGATAAGTTACCACTGATTGTCCCTGATACCATTTTTGATACCTATGATTCCCACCTAAGGTGATACGTACATTCTAAAATATCTTCTCCGTGGTCCAAGTATTTTTCTGCTCGATTTCTCTTGATTGCATAAAGTCCAAATCGCTCGATTTGGCAAATTTAGTTCAGCTAGTACTGCAGTGCTTTTTTCGCACTTCTCACCGGAATGAAAATCATGCCCGAGTTATTGTGGGCTGGTGCCGAAGACGAGGTACTTCATCTAGGAGCCCTTAAATTGTATTTACTATATTTGTACATGCTTGTATAGCCTTAATGCTTGATGATAAAAATCCTTGCTAAATTATTTTCTCTCATCTGCCTTTTACTACTTTTTCATGCTCGATATCTTCGAGATTATGTTTGATTTCATTTAAGTTTTTTCATATGTTTGACGTATCATATTTTCATTATCATTTTCGAATATGTGTCGGACACACATCTCTAACACGGGTAGTTTAAGGAAAAGAGTTAGGGTAACATACATGCTCAACAACTTGAATAAGCTGGAAAAGTGTTTTGAAGGAATACGCTCAACAACTTGAATATTGGCTGAAAAACAACAATCAACTTGTCTTTCAATTGCGTGTTGCATGATTGCGTGAAATGAATGAGATGATCAGTGGCCTCCGTTACTGAAGTTTCGAGCAAAAACCAGGTCTTAGTTTATGTTACCTGGACTTGGTGATAGTTGGATACGAAAATGTGATTTGGGTATTTTCAGTTTTTTTAGACTACTTTTATATATTTGAAAGATCGTATTTTCATATCAATGACTGAATATATATTAAATATAGTTGTGGATATGAATATTTAAAAAAAATAAAAAAGTTCGAGTAACATATGTTTTGGTTAGACATATGCCAATATCTGTCCTCTATATTGATTTTCTTAGGTGTCCTTTATTCTTGTGGCCCTTTGTTTTTCCTCCGCTGTTTTTTTAAAAACAGCCTGGCACAAAGTGTGATTCGAGTTCCATCGAATTTTATTTTTCAAATTCAAATTTAATTCGAGATAAAATTTAAATTATTCGAGCTTATTTGATTAGGCTCGTGTATTTAGTAGAAAATGAGTTTGATTTTCTTGTGTTGCCTTCAAAGTTGATTATTTACACTTGCATTTAAGCTCGATTAATATTTCTTTTATATTAAATAAAATAATAAATATATACTATTAATTGAGGTTTTTTTAAAAGTAAAGTATTAAAATATTCAAATTTTATTGCATTAATCGTATTTCAGATGATCGAGTTGAATTTAATTTTTTTTTTTTTCAAATCAAATTTGAAAAGATTCTACTTACAAGTATTTTGTTTATACTTTTATATTTAATATATCATATTATTCGTATTTAAACATGTAATGCTGGTTAAACTTATTACATTATTTTTATATTTATAAATGTGTTGTATCGTTGTATTATATTTAAAATCATCGTACGTAAAACGGTGAAACTCCACGAACACCGTCCAATCATCCATCTATAAAAGAACTCTTAAATTTTTAGTGACTGAGAAATTGGCAAAGAAAAACAAATTATCCCCTCATTTTATGAATCAAATTTATCCAAAAAAATTTATAAATGGGGCAGCAAAAGGAATCATTTTCTCAGGAAAAAGAGATTGAAAGAGAAGAACAGAAAAGGAAGGAAAAAAAAAAAAAAAACAAACAAACGGTTTGGAGATAAAGAAAGATGGCGAAAGGGGAAAAGAGAGAGGAAGGAGGAGTAGTAATGGCGAATGATTTTTTCTGGTCATATACAGATGAGCCTCATGCTTCAAGGAGACGTCAAATCCTCTCTCAATACCCTAAAATCCAAGAGCTCTTTGGCCCTGATCCCTGGGCTTTCCTTAAGGTATTTGCCAAAATTCATGTCTTTGTTTCGTTTTACAGCTTTTAGATCCAGAGCAATGCCACCGTATAAGATCAAGTCATTGATTATGTTTCAGTTTCTTCTCTTTTTGGTTATTTACTTAAATGGAAATCTGGGTCCTTCTTCGATTAAAAAAAAGGGGGTAATCATTCGAGTCACATTGATTGGAATTAGTCTCTTTCTGTGATTTACCTTCATGGTTTTTTTGTGTTTTGTGTTTACCTGGAACCTGCTTCTTTTTCTGGATTGCAAATTGGGATCAAGTTGGGTGGTGTAGATTTGGTGAAATGTATGCTTTGCCAACTTTATGAAATGCGGATGCTTTTATACCAAACACTTAAGCTGCATTTGCTTTATTTTGTAGTAATTTGTTTGGAAAGTTAGCAAAATAAAAGTAAACTAGTTTTTGATTAAATCAATTTAGCACCAAAAATTTCATTTTTGCCTTTCAAGTAGCTTTGGCATTTGAGAATATGGGTGTTTACGTCACCTTTTGTCGCAGTCTCCCATGTTACTTGAATTTGGACGTGAATGCGAGTATATGTCTGACACGAGTATGTTAAATTTTTTTAAAGTTTTTTTCGCATATTTGAAGGGTCATAATCCAATACCCATATCCGAAAATGTATCGAATACAGGTGTTGGATAGAGCTATTTTAAGAAAAACGAAAAGTCGAAGCAATATAGTCTGTCACAATCAAGTAATTCCCTTCCCCTATTGCTGGATGGCTCTTTCTGTTTAAGAACATTCGAATGATAGATCCATTTGAAGTGAATTGTGTCAATGAATATAAAGAAATACGTGGATATTGATCACCTTGAAATTGTGGTATTTGCAGATTAGTTTGGTTGTTTTTCTTCAGCTATGGGCTGCAACTACCCTCCATGATGCTGGCTGGCTGAAGATATTGGGAATTGCCTATTTCTTTGGCTCTTTCCTCAGCCACAACTTGTTTTTAGCCATCCATGAGCTCAGCCACAATCTTGCCTTCTCTACTGCTGTCTACAACCGTTGGCTTGGGATTTTTTGCGAACCTCCCTATCGGTGTGCCCATGTGCATCACTTTCCAGAAGTATCACCTTGAGCATCATCGTTTCCAAGGGGTAGATGGTATCGATATGGATGTCCCAAGCTATACGAAGCCCGTATCGTGACTAATGTTGTCTCGAAAGCCATATGGGTCATCTTCCAGCTCTTCTTCTACGCTTTCCGCCCTCTATTTCTCAAACCAATGCCCCCCCGGTTATTGAGAGTTCATCAACTTATTTATCCAGGTCGGTCTTGATGTGACTGTAGTTCAATTTTGGGGATGGAAATCTTTTGCCTAGTTGATCCTGTCAACATTTGTTGGTGGTGGAATGCATCCGATGGCCTGAAATTTCATCTCCGAGCATTACATATTCAAGCCGGACCAAGAGACGTATTCTTACTACGGTCCCCTCAATCTTTTGACATGGAGCGTTGGCTATTACATCATGATTTCCCAAGGATTCCTGGACACAAGCTGCACAAGTTGAAGGAGATCGCTCCGGAATATTACGAGGGCATAGACTCGTACAAATGTTGGAGCCAGGTCATTTACGTGTATGTTATGGATCGATCCGTTGGACCTTTTAGTCGAATGAAAAGGAAGCTCTCAAAAAAATCCGAATAGGCAATTCCCCAGTTGCTATCTAAAGTTTGTAACATTCAAGAGGAATCAGGTTTCCATTTATGTAGTTTTTAGACGATTAAGTTAGATATTCATTAATGAACCATTCAAAGATGAATTATTTACTCGCATTTATATGCATAGACATTTGTGACAGGCTCCTTTCTTCTTGTTTATTTCTCTTGCAATATTCAAGGACATCTCTTAAATCTCGTCATAAAAATCATCAAAGAATAGCGTAATGGGTATTAATTAATTAATAATAATAGTAATAATAATAATAATAATAATAAATCCATATGAAGGGTTCATATATATATATATATATATATGCATATGTATAAATGTTCAAACATTTGAGAAACAAAGAGTTGGAAGAAAAATCTGAAAATTGCTCCATATCCTTTAGAATTAGACCCTAAAACATAAAGTTTGCTTATTGGATGACGAGAATATATTTATATGTGACACAAGTATAATTAATTTTATGAAAAATTTTTATTTATTTAAAAGATCATATCTTCAAAATTATATTTAAATATGTGCCGGACATATTACTTTAAAAATAAAAAAAGTTTTGGTAAAAACGAATTCAATTATATGTTAGACAAAATTTCATCGGATATATATATTTATATCTAACATTTATCTAAATTCAGATAATCTAAATTACTTTTCAATTTGTGATATTTAATATTTAATCAAATTTAAAAATAAAAAAATAATATTTACCCATTTAAATTTAAAAACTTGTTAGAAAATCTATACCAAGTTTAGTAGGAATAATAATTAGAAAAGGAAAGTCAAGCATTTTCAAAGACTTACCCACGAAGGAGATAAAATTAGAGCGGTAATAATTTGATTTAACGATGAAACTGACGATTATTATTATACGAATATAATATAAAAATAAATTATATTATAATATAAAAAATTAAAAATAAATAATATATAAATATATAAATATTTTAAAATATATAATATAAATTATTATAACATAATAAAAATATAATAAGAATAAACCAATTATCAAATTGTATTTGAACCCACAGCAGTGGGGTAAAAGGAGGAAACTTTCGTGGCAAACTTCAACAACTTGCAGGAGAAGGAGATAGATTGAAAAGAAAATTCAAAATTGGAAAACAAATAATCAAAATTATTATTAATAATTACACTCTCGAAGAGGAAGAATCAAATCTGACTGTACAGCCAAGCTATTAAGCGCCAAAAATCCTTTTCTTCATCATTGGCTTTGCTTGCTTCATCTCTTCTTCTTCTTCTTCTTTTTCTTTCTTTTTAATTGTTAAGAAAAAAAAAAGAATATTTTCTCTATAAATAATTCTCCAAACTTCACAAGAATTTCAACTTTCTTCCTCCAAAACCCTCACCCAAAACCCTTTGGTAGGTTCTTTAAAACTCTCTTTATTGCTTTTTGAATTGAATTTAAAGTCTTGTTTGCTTTTTTTTTTTTTTTTTTTCTGAAATGGGTTCTTGTTTGAACCCGATTCTTTGCAGCCCGAATTGGTATTTGCTTAATTAGAAAAAATATTTCGATTTTCATTTTTTTAAAGTATAGCATTGAAATGTTAATGAAAGAAATAGGTGTTTTCATTTATGTTTCAAAGATGGAGTCTTTCTTGCATGCATCTTTGATGATTGAACTAAAAAAAGTACAGTGTCAGAATCAAAACTTGTTTTGGGTGGCTTATAGTATGATGATCTCGGCATTATATTGGCTAACTAATGGGATTAACTTTTTTTCTTTTTTTTTTCCTACTTAAATTAGTAATTTGTTTATTTACTCATTCTTCTTTTCCATGTTTTGGTTGTTTTTCTCTTTCTGCTAATTGATTTGGTTAGTGCAGGAGCTTTTAAAACTCTATAATTGGTAAGTCATATTTGTTGCAATCCATGTTTCTTTTTGGCTGTGCATTTGTTAAATGATGTGAGACATGATAATGTTCTAATGCTGGTCATGGATAAGAATTCTCTGTTTAGTTGTTTAAATATTTAAATCTTCTACCCTTTGTAGCTTAAGTTGTACATTGAATCCTTTCTTATTTTTCTCCTCTTGTTTTGTGAAGTAAATGGAGGTTTCTGGCTTAAATGGATTGCAATCTGATGAGGAGATGGCATTGAACTGTTTGCTTGATGCATTCGGTTCTGTATTTTCTCTTAACGACATTGCTTCGGCTTATTGTGAGGCTGGCAGGGATGCGAATTTGGCTGGTCAAATTCTGTATGAAATGCAGGGGAGCTCCTGTTCAGTTGTTACCGATCAATCTAATGGTGAGGCGGAAAATGATGAAACTTTGGGATCAACCTGCGGTAATAATTCCCAAAATTATTGTCAAGCAAATGGGGATTTTACAGATCCTAAGCAAAATGAGCAACCTGTTTCAGCTGCTAATGACGCATGTACTGGAAATGGGAAAAAGGATGAACCTTTGGAATCAAATAGTTTGCAGAATTCTTGTCAAACAAATGGCGATCTCGGAGCTCCAAAGAAAAAAGGGAGATCGGTTTCTGGAGGCACTGTTTCAAGCATGCTAGGAAAGGAGTATGTGAAGTCTGTCCCTTTGGCTAATGGTTCACATCCAGGAACCAAACCTTTGAAGGTGGATTCAAAGGAGTTGGCAAGGTCTTCGTTTTGGGGGGAAGGACAAAAATCCGGTAGTCTGAAGGAGGATCGTATGCACAAGGATATGGAAGATTTCCTTTTCAAAATGCTTGGAGACGGATTTCGACTGGACAGGGATGTGATTAGAGATGTTCTCGGTAAACCAACTGTTAATCATTGCCATCTTAACTGATCCTAATCTGGTCTTAACTGTGTTATTTTTTTTAGGCTACCCTTTAGCATTTTCAATATATTATTTATTAAAAGAAAGATCTTTCAAATTCATAAAATCACATACATTGAACATGTCATTGTCAATTGAATTTGAGTCAATATTATGTCTGCACATCTTCAGACATAGTAATCATGCGGAACCACTAATCAGCTTTTCTTTTTATATTTGCAGAGAGCTGTGGATACAACATGCAAAAGGTATGGAATGATATCCTAATTTTAAAGGATCTACTGTTCTTATTCAATAAATGTGCACTTCCCAAGCTTTTTGTTTGGTCAAGTTATCATGTACTATTTGGGCAAATGAAGTTTCTATTGGCTTTATTTATTGTTGGTTGGGCTTTTAATGGCTTTCCTACTTTGAGGAATAAGATACTTTTGAAGGTTTTTTAATGGTTGTGGATGAAATGTTCTCCATCTAGTACAGTACCTATAAACTCGTTGCAACTGATCAATATTCCTTTCCTCTCTCTCGACTCATAAGAGCATGGAAAAGCTCCTTGGCCGGTCTGCAGTGAGTTTGGACGAAGAGAAAAAATTTCTTGGGGAGTCCAATAAAGAGGTTAGTCTAATGATCAAGTGCGTAAACCCAGTTGGTACTTGCCGGTATGATTGTATGTGTCACTCTTTGTGAGATTAAAATAAAAGTGCTAATGCATGTCTTTTTCTTGCATTTCTCTAAGTCATGTTAATTATGAGTAGCTGTCCGGTTTTCCGCATTAAAGAGTAAAATTATTCATCATTCAAACTATGCATTACGAATTATGATTGGTTAGGAAATTTAAGTTGATGACTGCCAGTCTCTTTAAAAAAAAAAACAAAAAATCTGAGCACAGTTTTATATGGACAAAGTTTTACCTGCTTTATCTTCATGACTTTTTCATTGACTACATACAACATTCGAACACTACAAATTGCATCATTTTTCCTTAAAAAGGGAAAAGCATTGGTAATTAACTCATGGCAACATTGGTTCTTAATCATTCAAATTTTAATGTCAAGTATCATGCAATGTCTGTGATTGAAGTTGTATGTATTAAGCTTGCCATGTATGGAGATTTTTTTTTAAATTTCTGTTTGTATTAAACTTGCGTGTTTGTATTATAATCTTCCGTATTGATTCTCTTTTTCTGTTACTCTGTTCATTTTTACAGACTAATGATATACATCCAAGGGCAGGGGAGCCTTCAGAAGAAAAGTAAGTTATATGACTTCTTGTTGAGTTCATATTTTTTGTTTCTTTTCATTTTTTTTTTTTTAAGGTTCAATGGTTTACCTTTTTATCAACAGAGAGAATTAGGGAGAGAAGTTATGCTACTAGGAATTGGGTGTTAGTGTTGGATATGATTATGTATTCAACACAGGTATGTTCAATATTTTTTAAGTTTTTCCATGTATTTGAATGGTCATACTCCCTTTCCCATGTCCTAATATGTGTTAGACACAGGTGTGAGATATGATTACTTCAAGAAAAATGAAGAGTCGGAGTAACATAGGAGAGAAGCATTTCATGAATAATTTATCAATTAGTTACTAAATTAGGATTTCTTCTGAAAGGGAAATGTAATTTCCACATTTTACAATTCCTGATGAACTCTCCCTGTGCTTCACTCTCTAGCAGAGACACAGTTTCGAATGCAAATGTTGGAGCAACACAACAAAAGAACAGAAATGATCTTGAAATGGAAGTCTTGGCTGCTTTGTTTGATGGTCCTCAGAGATTTGATGAATCGCCTAGGAGAAGAATGAGGTCTAAAAAAAGGCCCATTTCATTAGGAACACTTGTGGAAGGACCTCTAATTGATGATTTTGCTGCTGAGCAGAAGGCTGATAGAGTTTGCTTACAAGAGGATAAAAAAGATGGTATGTGCTCTTCTCCATTTCACTTGGATGTTTATGTAACTAAGTGTAGTGTAATATGCTAATGTTACTTGGACTTGGCTGTGAATGTCGGATATAGGTATGTGTCCGACACAAGTATGTTCTTTTTTATAAGTTTTTTCATGTGTTTGGGGGGTCCTTTGAGAGTCATATCCCCATACACATGTCTAAATATGCATTGGACATGAGTGTCGGACGCTAGTACTTCAAGAAAAACGCCTTTTCACAACATTCTCCGTTGCTCTGTTTGTGAGCATTTATAATACATCACTACCAATTATTCATGAGCTAAATAGTTTGCTCCACATAAATCACTACCAATGGGAAACAATTGCATCTGGCTGCAAATTTGCTGCTACTGTTTGCACATTTATGTTTGCAATATCTTGGGTTCCTTTTTTTTTTATACGCAAGTTTTAGTTTATCTTGATTTGATGATTACTTGCAGATGAAGATGTAGATGAAGATGAAGAAGATAGTTTCCAGGCTCTTCGAAAAGCTGTGAAGGAATATAGGGGCACAATGAAGGAATATTATAAAGCTGTAAGTCTTGTGCTTTTAAAATGTTGGTCCCTTGTATTTGCACGCTGACACTATTCTGAAATGCCTGATGCAATTTATTATTATATCAATCCCTTTTATATTCTAAGTAACTGCTCTGTGTTCCTTGTCAGGCTGTTGATGCTTTTGCTAAGGGGGACCAAGATCAAGCGAACAGACTTCTAGAACAGGTAAAATATTTCGCTACAAAATTAAGTATGTGCATGTTCTCTTGATACACTTTGCTTCTGAGGCACTAGAAAAACCTACATATTCTTACTGATTGATTATGGATAAAGCGGATAAAGAGTTGTAAATCGAGTGAAAGGAAGTTTTCCCAAGCTTTGTCATCTGGTGTCAACTTTCATTAGCTTATTTGTCGGGCTGTAGGAGCTTATAAATACGGGACCGTTGATGTTTAAAAATTGGGATGTTCTATTAACAGCTTTGCTTTTAAATTAAACTTAAAAATATGAATTCCAATAGGTATTCAGTTTTAGGGTAGTGGGGTATAATAGAATATTATGGTCATATGAGTTTAACGAATCCAGTTATGAAGGTGGACTTTGGTGTGGCAGGGACAATTTTTTCGTGAAAAGGCTCGCGAAGCTGATGAAGAATCCAATAAAAAGATTTTCGAAACTAGGTTAGTTTCTAGTTCTTTGACATGTTTTGGAAGATCCACCTTTTTTCGTTCTGTCTGTCTTAACCTTTTCCTGAATTGAGTTTCTCAGGAACACTGAGACCGAAGATGAAATGTTGCTTGACTTGCACGATCATGGTGCCAAGGAGGCAATAAAGCTTTTGAAGTGTCACCTATCTTCACTAGCCAGCATCCCATGTAAGTCACTATTCTCCCAACTTGATTTTACTCTCGAACTGAACTGTTTTATTCATGGTTTTTTTTTTTTTTTTCAACCAGCACTCACGTACCTAAAGGTCATTGTTGACACCGATGACGAAGACTCCTCGAAAGGCGCTCGTAGACGATTGGTAAGACTTTCTACACGAGTTTACCATGTAAACCCTTGGCTTAGTTGGAAAGAAAAAAAGAGAGGGAGATCATGTAAATATTGGTTCAACCGTCATTTGTTGCAGGTCATGAAGCTATTGGAGAAGGAGTCAATTAGTTGGAGTGAAGGGGAAAACTCTGGGGTAGTATTGATTCGATTGGATAAAATCAACCCTAAAAGTTTGAGTTTTGCCAAAAAATAGCATTGATTCAAGTTGGGTTCTCAAAAAATCATGGAGCTTTAAACTAAACTAATACCTATTGTTTGAAAAAAAAAAAAAAAAAGGCTTAAATGAGTGCAAGTTGCTGTTTGAATCATTCATTTTTCTAGTCTGTAATTGCAAATTTTGGCATTCTTGTAAACTCTTTCTATGATTGTATGTCTCTATATATATATGCGCGTCTGAATGTATATATTAGCAAATCTGTAATCGAATTTGGAAATAATTTGTTGTATTTTGTGTTAAAAATATTTAAAATGATATTTCTATATTAATATTTATATATTTTTATAATTAAATTTAAATAAAATATTTTTTATTGAATGAACAGTGATTCGAGCTGGTTTGCTTA
>JBBYHM010000027.1:5163655-5177004 GCA_038381775.1 Adansonia rubrostipa
GCCCAGATTAACACCAGATATTTATCGTGACTTGCCTTAAAGTTAGGCTTTGTTAATGCGAGATTGATTCAGTTGGTTGAGTGTTGATTCCATTCGTTATTAAATGTCTGAATCAATGATTGAAATATGCATATTTTGTCATGATCCAAGGGTCAGAAAATTTTCAAATAAAAAAAATTAACGTTCAAGTCACTATAGAAGGATTATTCTTGAGTCTAATAACGAGAAGAGCGGTTTCGTTGATTTTTTAATTTTAAAACTTCAATATTGTTCGAAACTATAGGCTACTAGCCAACTATCTATATTGAATGCTGGGCGGGTCCATTAGAACAGGAAGCTGACAATATGTGAACCCAGCTGCGCTTGGTTTCTCGAATTGAATTGACTTAACTTGATGTTGAAGCAGCAGAAGGGGCTGAACATGACCTCGTACAGTTAGATAATGGGGACCAATCTACACGATGATGTACGAAATGTGGTCCTATTTTTTGACGATGGAAGTAGCTATAGTAGTAACAGGGGCACGAGGGCTAGGTTCCCCACTAATCTGCAAACCCGTTGGCTAACACCAGAATGCAATGCGCAAAACAATGGAAAACACAATTAAAGGGAAGAATTATAGCAAGGACGATGCTGAGGAGACATTATATGATATGATAGTTGAGGGGTCATGCAATACGCGTCGTTGAAGCTTGAACTTGATAGGTTCCCTCTAAGCTAACTCAATTGGACCATTTGAAGACTCTTTAATCCTTTTGCCTTTCAATACTATATACAACTTTAGATGTATGCCAGCAAACTGTCCCCATTTCAGGAAAAGTACTGTCAAAATTTTTAATAAAGATGCATCCTTTTGTAAAAAACTTTAGGCATAAGCAGTAGAGAACAAGTCAAGAACAAAAACTTATATGGATAAATCTGTCTTTGCCACAACTTCTTTCTTTAATGCTTTTGGAATTAAACGAGCTGAATTTCTGTCTCTGTGATTGGAGCAGAAACCAGCAGCCTTAGAAAATATGAGGAAAAATATAATTTCTCTTTATTTGTCGTGCTTGTTGGTTCAATGAGGGTGATGTTTTTCACCTCTTGACAATATTTTAACATGTACTAGTTACCACTAGTATGTTTCTGCATTAAAAGTCAAGAAAATATATAATATTTGAACTAAAAAGTAAGTATTATACGTAGATAGATTTCTATTAGAAGTATATTCAATTTTTTAAATATTTAAATAATTAGACCCACATATTTTTATATATAAAAATAGTTAAAAATATAAAATTATATAAAAATCGGGTAACATAGAAAGAGCATTAAATCTTGAACATGATGAATGTAATTTTGTAAAATTTTTTGGTCTGTACAGCTATGATTAAGCCCTTGGGAGCTAAATTTATTCCTTAGCTTTCTACCTTTCACTGTTGAGCTATTGCTGAGAGGGACTGAAATGGAACTTTGTGGTCCTCATACATGATTCTCCTCCTTTTTTTGTTTTTTTTTTTTTCACCTTCTTATCTCACAGAGTCTTCTTTTTTTTTTTTTTTGTTCTTATTCTTTATTGTGTGAAAAACCTCTTCATTTTCATCTCATTCATCTCCTTATTTGTTTTCTCAACTCTCTCTATCTCTCCTGGTTAGCTTTCACAAAATCCCAAAAATGGCAACAAGCAAAGCTGATGGGAAGAGGAGCTTGAAGCAAATGACGGAGGATGAAGAAGAGGAAGAGGATGAAGATAGCACTGGTGCTGTAGGGTTGGGAGATGATGACAAGAAGAAGAAAGGTAAGAGAGGAGCCAGTGGGGTCGGAGGGTCAACTGTGGTTGGCTGTCAGGTTGAGAACTGCACTGCTGACATGACCGATGCGAAGAGGTACCACAGGCGACATAAGGTCTGCGAGTTCCACGCCAAGTCTCCGATGGTTCGAGTCGCTGGAATCCCTCAACGCTTCTGCCAACAATGTAGCAGGTTTGAATCCCCAAACCCTAATTTTCAACTTCCATATTATAATAATATTTCGCTTGTACTTTTATATCGATGTTTGAATCTATGACTTTTGGTTCATTTTGTAGCTTAAATTAGATGTTTCCTTCATTCTAGTTACCAAAAAGGAAAACTGAAACAAATCAACAGGGTTCCTATTAACAAGGTATATTAAAATTTTATTTATAAATTTTTCTAACATTGTAATTGAACTATATAACATAAGCTTAAAAATGTTGGTTTTGATGGCAGATTATTGATCTAATTTTGTGATTATTTATCTTCACTTATGAAATGCTATTCTTCTTTATGTATAGATTAAAATTAGTTTTTTTTTTCTATTTTCAATCTCAATTTTTTTTGAAAAAAAAAATTTATGTACAATTTTATAATATGATCTAAATTTTAAAATTACCCTTTAATCCTTATTATGTATTTTTAAGAAATATTTTTGAAAAGAGTTTAAGTCATTTTTTTTCAAAATAAAAGTTAGAAGAGTTCTACTTGCAGTTTTTTAAAAAACGCATAAGTTTGATAATAACTTAAGGAAAACCCATCATATGATCTTATAAATTTGCAAAACACCTTTTAATCTTTACCGTGTATTTTTAAAATATATTTTTCAGAAATTATATGAATTATATTCCTTAAAGTATATATATATATATATATATATGTGCGTGTGTGTGTGTAAGAAAGTGCTTAATAAACAATTACGAAAAATAAATAAGAAATAATGAGCTGGATATATATTACGCTGAAGATACATCAGTCACAAAGGGTTATACCAAAAAGCCCACTTCTATTTTCATAATATAAAAATTAATAGCTATAATGTTATCTACTTGTACTTCAGCAAAAAAAAATAAGTTATCTACTTGGATATCGTACATATAGACATTATCGCAGCATCATTTGACAATATTTCAGATTAGTGTTAAATTGAAGGGAAGAAGGCGAATTGAGGGTTCTAAAATTTTATTGTATATTAAATATATAATTTAAATTAATTCTTATAATTATTGTTAACAAATGATATCCGATAAATTTTTGAATTCAAATTTAATATTTATAATTTTTTTTATTCAGTTATTTTCATGCGTGACATCCTTATAAAAAAAATTCATTGTATGTTTATATAATGATCCATCCTTTTTAACAGCGTCCAATGATTCCATTAAATGTTGATTCGTACATTTTCTTTCTCAGAGGGTCTCTCCCTCATAGTTTGATGAAACACAGATCTAGATCACTGATTTATCATAGCAGATTCAAGGTAAGCTAACGATGATATGATAGGATTACAAGAAACGCCCGACAGACCATTCATGTGTCTGGAAATTAATGCCATTGCGAAGGAAGATGATTAATTTACTTGGTTCATCCAGGTTTTTTGTTTGCAGTTGCTGGCATCCCCCAAGGCCTTGGAGGTTTATTTTTGTGTTTTTAAGAGATATTGGTCATTCCTTTTGCATTACTAAAGTCATGAAACCAATGAAAATGTTCGAGTTTTAAATGCTTGCATGGCCACTGGCTGTACTTAAATTCTCGATGCTACTTCAAAATATAAACTTAATAAAACGAAAACGTTTCTTTTTTTTTTTTTTTTTTCCCTTTTTGGGTGATCAGAAATCAGAACTAGGTAGAATATATTTGTCAGCCTTAATCTAAGAACAACTTTAGACTTTCAGACCATATGAAATGATGAGAGTTCCATTTCACTTTTTTTACGACAGGTTCATTTTCATCTCTTTAAACTGATGATGATATGCAGGTTTCATGAGATATCAGAGTTTGATGACACTAAAAGAAGTTGTCGAAGGCGTTTGGCTGGACACAATGAGAGGCGCCGGAAAAGCTCATCTGAATATCATGGAGAAGGCTCAAATTATTAACTAGACACGAGGCAAGCTTAAGCTATATATATATATATATATAATAAAAAAAAGGAAAGAGTCAAGTTAACTTAATTCTGGAATTAATTAATATCCTATATATAGGAAGGCCTTTTTCCATTGTTCATCTAAAACCAGTTTAGATGTAGCTATGTGGTTGCTAAGCATGCTCTCTCTCTTCTGTCAATCTTAATTTACCCCTTAATTATGCACTTTTTCATGCTAGCTCTACCTATTATTCATCTGCAAGAAAGTTAATCTTCATCTATACAAAGCTTTTATATATGCTTTTGTGGGTTTCTTTTTTTTTTTTTTTCTGTTGTTTCTTTTGGTCTAACGCTGTCTTTCTTTCATTACAAGCATTGTTTCTAACATGTTTGATTCATATTTTTATGGGGAAAAAATGACATTAGGGTTATTTTTTATTTGTTGATTTGAGAATTGAGATTGGCAACAAATGCGGATTGAAAAAAGGGGTCAAAATTTGATCCATGAAAATGGATTCATATCCATTTTATTCAGCCTTAACCGGTAAAAAAGTTTAATTATTCATTAAAAAAAAGTGCATTTGCTTGCCAAAAACGTCGCTGCAATTTCTTTTTCTTTCTCAACTAGCTGATTTGACTGAAGTTGCTTTCCGAGTGCCTAGTGCCAATGTTTTACACGCCTCTTATCAAATAGAGAAACTCGCTTTCTTGCGTCAGCAGGGTGGGGTTCCCCGACACTGAATGCTGTCTTTTTATGCGTCAAAATCAAATGTCGCACTAAATGTTTACATGAACAGCATCTGCAACTCTTAGCACCTTTGGTATGAGGTAACTGCTGCCGAGGTATTTTTGGGTTCGTAGAGGAGAGAGTCCAAGGAAAGGCTTGAGATTTGAGAACGACAACTCGTTTGAATAGGTCAAATAGCGGTTGGAATTTCGGGCGCATTCAAATAGTCAGACTTAATATTTTGAACTCATCTCTTACCTTTTATATTTAGGATTACGAGTGCAGAAGATTGTTCTTGGCCTTGCCGGCTATGATATATGCCTCTGTTTTTGTTTGACCATGAAATCAAACTTTTATCTGAACAGATAATGTCTGTGTCTTAAAACAACCCTGGACAGCTTTTTAATTATGGGTCTCATGAACTTAGCTTTATCTTTAACCTAGGACTTAAGGTTTGAATCTTTTCATCACTTAATCTGGATGCCAAACGTTGGGATTTCTTGGATGAGGGTTTGCTGAGACCTAAGACTTTTGTCATCTTGAAAATTATGAGATCCCAAAACCATCTTTGTTCAGTAATACCCAGAAAATAAAAAGGAAAAATGCTCCTTAGGGTGTTTCTGGAAACATCTTTAATTATGAGAATTTCATTTCCTTCAACACTCAACAGCACAGCTCTTAAATTAACCCCTTCTTTTTAACTGCCGTAATGGAAAACTCGGCCCCACGACCACAAGATTTGACTGGCTATATTCTTTATCTAATGCAAAACAAAATAGAATGAACAAAATTAAATTTGGAAACATTTGATACTATATAACCTATATATATATATATATATACACATTTATGTTTCCTTTATTAATGCACAGCAAGCAAAGCTGACAGTCTTGAACTTTCTGTCACAACGAAGGGAGGTCAAAGATGGAGAACATAGAATCTTGCAACTTTGGATATATAAGGTAGAATTATATACTATGCGATTATGATAAAAAAATTAAAATATAATATTAAAAAACAATTCAAACATGATACTATAATACCATACATAATTTTGTAAAAACTTAGAAACAGGAATATACGGATTGTCCCTATCAGTAATGGTGTATAACCTTAAACAGTTCAATGGCTACCAGATGGCAGTACCCACTGAATAAAACATGTAGTATTCACTTACATAAGTTTTTCCAATGTTTATTCTACAGATTCAAGGACTTCTAGGTTTAATCATCAGTTCCTTGACAATGACCAAGCTTGGATTAAAGAAAGAAGACCCAAAGATCAGTACATGCTAAGAAAATATAAGCCACCAAGTTAAATATAAAGTCAAAAATTAGAAGCCTAATAACTTCGTCGTTCTTGGTTCCGAAAAGGTTCATGGGTAGCTCCCTGCCTCAGGTGACAATTGCAGCTGCATTTGCAGGAAAAGCTTTCGCCATTTTAGGACCCAAGCCTGCATATCCCCTGCGTCCGGCCGTCCTGTAAATAATTAGAATACACTCAATTTTCTTTCAATTTCATTTGTTGGAGAGCTTTTACCTGCAGCAGTCTGGCGACAATGGTTTTGAGTTTGATAAATGCTTTTGAAGATAGCTTAAACAAATGATTAAACCATATATTATTAGCTTATCTCCAAACATTTGATAATAGTACTAACCTTGACGCTAAATGACCTTGGATTTGCAAAGAAGATATTGACTTAGCATCCATTTAGATCGGAGATGAAATTAATTTTGATAAAATTAAAAGTAGTAATTACAATAAAATTAATTAGTGTAATAATGAGATTGAGTGTCGTAATGAAAAATTAAAATTAGTGATAAGATATATATTTAGATTCAAATATAATGATAACGGCAAGATGAATTATAGTGAAAAAAATTATCATTAAGAATATTAGATTAAAATGTGTGTGTATATATAATTATTATATATTTACATAGATTAAATCTTTATAAAGTAATATTAAATTATTTATTATCTTTTATGTTTAATATTTTAAAATTTTTACTCACTCACAAATATTAACAAATTATTTTATATTAAAATTGATCATAAATTTAACGATAATTTATTTAATTATTTATTTATTTATTTATTTATTTATTTTATATGTTATTTTATTTTATTTTATTTTCATATTTATCTATTGGTTTTATATAATTAAGTATTATATAAAATTATTTTATATAATTAATTAATAGAAAAAAGGATTAAAAAAAAAACAAATCAAAGAAAAAAGGACAGAAAAGTCAAATGAAGCCATGCGACGACAGTTTCATTTCCCATTGGACCCAAAAAAGTTAAGGTGATATTTTAGTGTCCGGTACAGTGGAAAGGACTTTAGCATGCCGGACTTTTGTTATTCAAATGATAACTATCGACCTTTTGACATAAAACTAAGAGAAAATATCACTGAACTAGATGTCCAATAATTTTCAAACGAAACCTTATTCAATGGGACTGGTGCCTAAGATGACATTTATGATTTAATGGCCCAAAAGTGAGCTCAAACGAATTACACAAAAGAACCAAACCAAATAGTAAACTCAAAACATTGACTTTTTGTCTCTCTGCCATTTTTTTCCAAGTTCTCACTCTGATATAATGGGTACCAAACAGGTTCGATCCCCCACCGCACTATTTTCATAACCCTTCCTTATCTATCAAAGGTGAATCACGTAGCATGAAAGTGAAGTTGTTATCCTTTTCTTCGTCGTAAATATTAAAAATATATATATAATTCGATAACCTAAAATTAATTAATAAATTAATGTTTTGATTAAATTAAATAACATACTTATGCACACCATACAATAACCTTACATTTATTTATTTAATATTTGATATCGCTGCCCGGATCGTGAATAACAAAAGATCATTAACCACCGTGGGCTAGCATTTTTGAGCAAATTTCGGCACACCTTAGCATCATTACTTACAGAGAAACAAAGTGCTAACTAAGCAAAAGCTTTAGCCAGCTCTTAAACATCTACTAGTTGCACATCTGAAGACACGTAATCAACAACATATACCATTAAAAGAAAGACAACAGTGGCTGGAAATTTGAAAATTGAAAAGACCCTATTTACATGGCAACCCCTGGTTCAGGTTCATGAAAGCAACCTTCTACTTAGGCTGATAGCTTGCTTGTCAGTCACCAGCAATCAGCGATGATGCTTGCTCCTTGTCTCCCCACTGTAAAGCCTGTTATCATATCCGATGCAAAACAACTTCATCTTAGTACAATTTATTTAATACCCCGAAATTAGATCCAAGCAACTTACTCTAATCTTGATTAATTATTAAAGAATTTTGATGCAGCTTATATAAATATATATATGTGTGGAAATTTTCAGATAAATCCTGGATCGTATACCCACAATACCTAGATCAGTCTTTAACTATATAAAAAATGTCAATATTAATATGTATTAGTACCAAATTAAAACGATACATATCAAACTGACTACTTTGAGCACAAGACCAAAATGCAAAATCAAGTGCCTAAAAAACTAGGATCGGACATATCCATGCATGAAGTGGTTTGGGGAAAAAAACAGTAAGTACCAGTCGTAGACACTAGGAGAGTTAGGCTGCGGTTTGTCGAAAAGCTCAGCACCAATACTTTTGGTAGCAAGGTTGCTACCTGGATGGAACACGCTCCTCCACACGTTCTCCCTACGCGCTGATACCGGCGTCGTTGGTGTCACAGGTGTCGCCGGTGTCCCTGGACTCGCTGGCATCGACGTCGACTTGCTCCCTTCGCCTTCATCTAAACCAAAGGATCAATTCAGAGTCACAAATTAATTAAATTACTATAAAAATCAAATCCATGCAAATTAAGCAAATTTCTTTGTGCTTTTTACCTTTGATGCTCAAGGGCTTGGTGGTGGTGATCTTCCTAAGCCTGCCAAGGCCACGTTCGGGTTGAGGCCCAGCAACTACATCATCCCATAGTTTCTCTAGCAGAACCATTTTTTTTTTTTCCTTTCTTTTTCCTTCTTGTTGATTATATATATATATATATATATATTTCTGATTTCTGATTTCTGATCTCTGATTTCTCTTCTGTGTAGTGTTTTTGGTGGGGTGGCTCTATTTGGTCATATATAGAGCAAGTTTTAGCTGAAAATATCCTCTATCTCCTACAACAATAAGATAAGTTTTTGCCATTTCCAATCTTATACAAAATTTGGACAAAATTAATCACTGTAAATCTGTTCTATGATGTTGATTGAGTATTTGGCAATAGGAGAGTGACGAGTGGACATTACATGATTCAAAGGGATGGAGGATAAGGATTGATTAAGTAAAAGAAAGGGGCCCCAAGTCTCAAATCTGATGAGAGTAGGTACGGGGTTTGTTTCACAAGTGGAATAGCAATTGCTTAGATACAGTCGTTACTTTGTCCTATTCTTCAGTTTCAGCCGTCGTTGGGGTCCACAAAAATGGTACTCATGCCTTTAGATTGTGACACGTAGGTCCCAAACCCTTTGATCATTAGGATTTCCACTAATTTCTCTTTGTGTAATACTGAAGTTACCTTTTTTTTTTTTTTGGTGATTTCTTTAATCTGATGATTTAAGTTAATTTAGATATTTTTGTAATGCAAGTTGGAGTGACTAAAGCCAAAGGGTTGTCATTTTTTTCTAAGGTGAGCTGAATGTAGCCCTAGATAGAAGGATCTGGATATTGAATCTGAACATCAGACTGTTATAATTAGATTTATTCAAGATAATTATGCAATGTTTCATGATGTCAATTCCAATATAATGTTGACTCCAGAAACTAGTCTAGAAGATGGATTTCATTTTTCTATACCAAATCATTCTAAAATTCATTTAGAACGTTTAACAATGTAATAATAGGAAAATAATCAACATTTTATTTTGATTTAATTTAATAATTGATGCATATTTAGGTCCAATCTCAAGTTTCATTTGCAAGTCAACAGGGTAGGGGCCATAAAGGTGAAGTAAGTGTTCAGAATTTGGAGCAAAGGCCTGGAGGGGACCTAGGAGACCGACGAGGCCGCGACCAAAAACAGATATAGGCCAGTTAATTTTTATTTATTAAAGGAACTTCAAATTGCAATCCTTTATGCCATTTCATTGTTTATTAATAATTTGTACGAGGTTAACAAATAAAGCCATCAAAATGGAAACAATGGGAGAGTCCAACCACAGAAAACCCACCAATTAACATATTTTGCATAGGTCATTAGGACAGTAACATTTGGCAAAATATTGAATGAACAAAATATCAACGTAGCACTCAATCTTGACATTTCGGAGGTTGTCATTGAAGGCAATCGCTATGTTTGATACCCCCCCCCTCGTTGGCATGATCAGCCTGCAGCAGCTCATGCAAATGAGTGGAAGAATGTCTCCCAATCAAATAACAACAAAACAGAAGCATTTGGAATTTTTCATTATTTTACTTCACCCGCTTCATTGGTACATCCACCAAACAAATAATTAAACTGTAGCCTTCCGTTGAAACATCAAATTACCTATCCGTCTCCACCAGATAAGATAGATTCCTTCGAGTTTTAACTGTTGAAACAATGCAGTTTTTGCCTGCTTTTTATCAGAACCGCCAATCCTAAATCACATTATAAAAAATTTAGGAGGATGTAAGAATTTCACATTTAAGTTGAAATCACTAAAGTCAAACGAGCCAATGATTAAAAGGAAAAACAAACAAATCATAACAAAAAGGTTGATCCAAATATCCCATGGAAACCAGTGTGTATATAAGCTCTGGACCACGAGCAAATCACAACAAAATCAATGGGATCCCACATGCAAAACAAGATTTCCATGGATGTTGCAGCTGATAGCAGTTCACTTGACTCCCTCTCCTTTGCTGGCCTTGTATGTATTCAAGATCAGCAATCAAAGTCTCCTACCGACAGAGCCTACCAGAACAATAAAGATGACCAAGAGTTTGAGTTTGTTTCTGGTACAAGTCCTCACCACTTAAAGAAAAATCCCCATCCAGACACGACAATCTCCGATAATCATCTCTTGCCACTAGAATTCTTATTGAAACCAGCACAATTTCAGTCCGTCAACAAGCCAGGCTGCAAACAGTCACGACCACCATCTCTTGGCATTAGCAAGACGCCAATTGACTACCACGCCAATCACACAAAAGTTATTAAATCAAATCAAGAAGCGGAGAATCAAGTTAAAAAGGAGCGCACTGCCTCAAGATCCTGGTTTGGCGAGAAATTATTTCTATCGTTTGTTTCCCCATGCAAGGAATGCAAAGCTGTCAGGCCAACTATGAAAGCGCATACTGAGCCACAACAAAGTACCAAGCAAGTCTAATGCTTCGTTTCCATTTTTTTTTTTAAGAATTGAATCTGCCACCAGAGGTGGAAGAATTTGGCTTGAATCAGCGAGGAATTTTGGAGTTAGCACAGTTGAATAAGAGTTACATATAGAGGTCTTACTTTTTCAAAATGCATGATATACTACAATTATAGTTGTAGAACTAAATGATAACTGCATCACTATTAATTTACTATTTTGCACAACCTTCAATAATATAGTTGCCAAACTCTCACAGTCTCACATCCTAACAACTTAACAATATAAATTATGGATCTTTCAGCAGCATTTCTAAAACCTGATGCATAAGGTTCTAATTAAAATTTTAAAACATCATTGCAGAGAACGTTCTGGATCATCCAAGATACAGAAAATATTTTGTACCTTCATCAAGCTGAACTGTTCTTTTCCCATCCGCTAAATCTACATCCTCCTCAGGTTGTTGTCTAGGATTATTCACACTATCTTCTGTGAAGAAATCTACATGAATTTCCTTTGATACACCACCTTCTAGCGAAGAAGTCACGGATAAGCGCTGGGTGCTTATTCAGTTATTCCCAATATTAAACTCAAAACAAGGAGAGAGACTTCCACTAATAGTCTCAGGAGCAGCGATCTGTAAAACCTATTGATTAGTAAATCAATGGATGTATAATCTTGAGAAGGCAGAAATTTACTGGCAAAAGGACATAATAAGACGCTTTGATTCATTCTATGTTATAAAAGGCATATAGGTATAAGCACATCTTGATTTTATCCTCCTCTTATTATCCTCTGTTTGCACGTCCATTTGCCTACTTTTTTTTTGCCCCAAGGCCTGGACCATTAACTCTTTGTCCTGAGTGATATCTAACTGGGATTGAAACAACCTCATCGATAGCAACCTCTTTTCCAGCAACACTGGATAAATTAGGAGCCTCATACATAAATCTCATTGACAACCCAATGGATTTTGCTATTAGTATGCTGGTCATGGTAGTTTTCAGGGGCTTTTCTTTCAAAATGACTCCAGTATCTTTGCACTAACAACATATTCCTGAGTTTTGTAACTTTTTGTAAGGATTATTGCCTCAAACAACGCAGTTATTGCCTCGTCGGAGAACTTACTTCTTTGAAGAAATCCGTTTGGGCTTGGGCCTACTCAATCACTTAGTTTTAAGTGTTTTGTTATTTGTCTGTTCCTGAGACTTTCCGAAGATCATCCAAGTGAACCTTGGCTTGGGTTTAAGGCCTTAACTTCGCCCTCACTCTACCAACCCGAGTTGGGTCAAAGCTCTAACGAGCCAGTGATTGAGTTTGGGCTTCAGATGAACAACAAAACTTCATTCACCTCTTCTAGATTTTTTATGGGGAAAAAAACCCCTTCAGACATAAGCAAAAGGAGCGTATGCTATAAGATTAAATGTTTCAAACGATCAAATCCGATTAAATTGATGGAAAGTTAGCTGTCTGAACTCAATGAAATTGAATTATAATTTAATTACACATGCAAATGGGTATGCAGGCAAACCTATCATAGTTAAGTAGAGCATGTGTTACATCCGAATCCCTCGGGCCTACCTGCTTGGAAGACAGATAAGAATTTGCATCCTTTTTTTTCGGTTTTTTTTTTTTTTTTAAGTCAAGTGGATAAAAAATCCATTACATTCCCAATCCATATAAAGAAACATTCACAAGGGACAAGTTCCATAAGTTTTTATTACTTTATTATTATGAGACTGATTTACAAGTTTATTCTTATATTATTATTATTTTATATCAGTGATCTTTTGTATGGTCCATTCGTGCATGGGATTCGATTCTGTAACCATTTTATACTCTCTTGTTAAAGATCCACACAAATAAACCGACGAAACATCATTTGCCTAAAAAAAACCACCCAACTGTAATGAAAGGAAAATGTTAACTAATCAAAATATGAGATATATAAATATATAGAATTAACGTGTTGTCTTCTTTTAAATGAGGTAAAAATAATACTCTTAATGCAAAAACTTTTTAAATTAATATTTATAGACATCCGTTAATTAAATTCATAAAAATATTTTAAAAAACAAAAATAATATATATTTTTTATGAACCCTTGTAATATCTCTATTGAACACGAACAACTACGAGACGTCAAATTGTGTGAATAGATTCGAGATTAAAAACATTTAGTAGTGGTAATTGACATGAGAGCTGGCTCGAATTCACCAAAACACCAGGAGTTGACTTTTTTTTAATCAAATTTATATTCATATATTTAAAGTGAACAAATTGTATGTAACAGTTGGACAAATTAAAAAAATAATAAAAAAAACATAACATCAACAAAAACAAAACAAACTTACTAAACAAACTTGTCATGTTCAAATGCTCAATTTTGTGCAATTATTCTGTTAATCCTATCTCCAAGTAATTTGCAGTTGACCCTTTTA
>JBBYHM010000027.1:5194197-5205933 GCA_038381775.1 Adansonia rubrostipa
ATATATATATATTGTTCCAATCACATAACGAGAATGACCTATTTTAATTGCAATTTATGGAAAGAGAAATTTTTAAAAGAAATTAAGAAAAAACACATGATTATCAAATATCGGATACGAGGTATATATATTTATATAATTATATACAATATATTCGGGAGACAGAGTTATGTCGGACTTGGAAATGGTGTACGACAAAGAACATTTTGATAAAGTATAATTCACGTGAAGAAGAAAATTTTTGGAAGAACATGAAAAATATTTGAGAAATTTATAATATATAATAAAATTTGTGTTATAATGTAAAAGACACCGATTCAATTAAAAAATTAAATTATAAATAAATATATTAATAGATTATATTGATAATTTAATTTTTTTATACAATATATTTACTTTTTATGTAAAATATGTAAGTAAATAAATTTTTATCTAATTTTTTAATTTTTATTCATTCATTTGTCGTAATTCAAATAATAATAATAATAAGATAAATAAAATAAAAAATTATTGGTGAATGATTTACTGAAAAAATTTCATTTAAAAAGAGTAGTGGGAAAGCGCAATCTTTGACTTTGAGTACGTATGGGTGTCGAAGACTAAAGACCGGGTCCCATAAAAAGCGGCCGCAGCGCATCCACACCTCCACTTCCAGCGCCAGCGTCCACGTGGGACCCGGTCTTGTCTCCTTCCTTTTTTTTCGTCTTAACGATTTTTTTTTTTTGACAATAATGATGAGATTTAGAAATGGAAGACAAACGGAACCAAGGATTGGAAGGCCGTATGACACGTGCAGTTGAGACATGAATCTCGAGAAGTGTTCAGTTAACTTGGAATTATTACTTTTCGGTCTCTTACCAAGAAACCCGCCGTTTTATTTTATCCCCTTACGCGCCGCTTGTTTTCCTCTCATTATCGCCCCCATGTTTTACGCGCTCAACACTGTGCGCTCTCTTATTTACTGCTTTGTCCCAATTTGCCCCTTGGCCTTTTTCTTAGCTGTCACTGCGTTTTTAGTTTTGACGAAGCCAGCAACCTTTTATTTTGCTTTGTTTTTTTTAATGTTACATTTTATACTTGGCCTGCAATCCAAGGGTTATTTAATTAGATATATATTAAAACTTTTATATTGATGACATATTAATTTAAACAATACACGTTCACAAAATTTATATTTTATTAATATTATCCTGTATTAACTATAGCAAAAGCAGTTCCTACTTTATTTACTCATGGTTTTAGATTATCTCGTGAGATTTATTTTATTAATTTTAATATTTAAAAATTATTACATTTGAAGTCTATTTTAAATAAAGGGAAAAGACGAAATTCTCGTACGTAAATAGAGCATGTTTGGACGAATCTTTCTAGTTGGAAAATTGTTTAACCTATGCATTGTCATCAAAAAAAAAAAAATTACTCCCAAAACAGGACTTTGATTTCTCGAAATTGAAATAATTGTAATCTGCAGATTAAGAAAGTTGGTACTTAATCAATTCGGCAACCAACTTAATAAAAGAGAGGCTCTGTAACCCAAAGCACAAATTACCTAAATTAAAATCTGATCTGATTGGAAAAAAATATTTAAATAAAAAAAACAAAAACAATCTTAGGTGCATATGTTTGTTACTTTGCCCAACTTCTTAATCAAGAGTTTCAAAATTTTATTTTAATCAGAAACACTAACCGATATAGTTTCTCCTTAAATTCTTAATTATCAACTATTATCACACCATAAATATTATGTAAACAACCAAAATGTTTAAACTAGATTTTTTTTTTCGGTGTTAAATTCATTGAAAAATTTAAAAAAAAATACAGTAGCTAGTTATGGAACAACAGACAAAATCTGGCGTTTCTCTGTTGCAAAAAATAAAAGGGAGATCATCAGCGACATATTCACATCTCAGGGCCGCCCTTGCGTAATTTTTTTTTTCAAATTTTCTTGTCTATCTTCGGTTTTTTTCTTGTTAACGGCCAAAATGTAAGATAAATAATTTTAAGGAAAAATAAAAATTTGTGCTTTTGCGTCTTCACGATCGGCGAATAAAAAAAAAAAATCAGGCGATTTCAGGAGCAGGTTGGTTGAGATCGATATTGAGAAGCGGACGATGCTTGACCTCGTGGTGGTTTGAATCAACGATGGACGATGAATCGGAGTCGCTTTGTCCACCACCGTTAAACGTCTCATGTTTATAGAATGTCATTCGTTGATACTGCTGTCCTTTCACAAAACCAGGCCGAACGAATGCATTCAAGTAAAAAACTTGAGGGCTCGCAACGGAGGGCACGCCGGCGGCAAAAACTCCGGCGACCGGTGAAACTTGTCCGAAAGGAAACCTAAGGGCGGCTGATCCATACCCGGTAACTGCCTCGTGTCCGAGGTTGAGATCCAACGGAGAAGAATCGACCATGAGAGTTGGCTCACGGCTCGATGACTCCACGGTGCTACTCTGGCTAGGGCTCTGATTGTTGACGTTTTTATTACCATTATTGTTACAGTTACTTCCGTTGTTGAGAATTTCACAGGGGAGGGGAAAATTAGTTTTTGCCTTGGCGCCGCGAAATTCTCGAGCGGCGGCGTCGTAGGCTCTGGCGGCTTCCTCAGCTGTGTCAAAAGTTCCTAGCCAAACACGGCTCTTCTTCCCCGGATCTCTGATCTCAGCAGCGTAGCGACCCCATGGGCGCTTCCTTACACCTCTAAAATGAACCTCTTTACCACCTCCATTACCGTTGCCGTCACCCTTGACGTTGGCCTTTTTCTCCTTCGGCGCCATTTAAAAAGGGACGAACTTTCGTTTCCCGTTTAAAAAGGGATGAAATTTCTTGTTGAGAGAAAATGCTGGGATTGCTGTGGGGTTGTAGGAAAAGGTAGAGGGAGGCAAGGTGGTTTTTATAGAGGGGAAGGATGAATCGGCGAGGAATTAAATGAAATGAGGGGGCACAGTCAAAGAGGGATTTGACTGAGAGGGCGGCTGGGAGAAAGAATGACGATTGATGGCATTTTTGTAAAGTAAGACAGAGGATTACGTGGCATGTGGGTTGTCTTAAAGAGAGCATTCTATATTTTCATCATTATCGTTATCTAACGGCTGTTATAGTGCTGTTGATTGCGTGCGGCGGTATTTGCTACATCTCAATCTCTCTCCCATCGCGTGCCTTCAAACGCCATTCTTAAAAAATTGATGACCCAAACATATAAAAAGAGTGAGAGTATTACAAATTTACTCTTACATTAAACATTGAGCATCTTAATTCAAAAATAAAGTGGTATTAAGAAATAGGGAGCGTGAAGACTTGAGAATGGGAAATTTGAACAAAGTTGTCGGCATATTCTGCTAACTCGCCGCGTGACTTGGCTGTTATTTCTATTCTCACGTTAAATTTCTTTTTATGCAATTTTTACAGCCTTTTGAACCGCTCGCTTGGACCAACGGGTGTTTTTGCCAACTGCCCAATTAAATCTGGGCACGTTCCTCTTCCGGTTATGCTTGTTGATTGACAACTCCAACGCCTGGCTGGCTTGCCCACATTAGTAGGGTTCTGACATATAGTATCAATTTCACCCGACAGCTCTCTTCCCCACTCCTTTCCATCTTCAAGTCAATCCCACGCTTCTCTTTAAGAAAATTACTCCACTGCCCCACTCTCCCCCCGTTTTCGGGCATTAAATTATTACAGTTATTAGGTTTTTAATTAACTATATAACAACCACATAAAACACGTTGTCATAATGTTAGGATTTGTTTAATGTCTTGTAAAATATTTATTCAGTGATTGGGTTATGTACCTAATTTTCAGGTTTGATCATTCATTTTAAGGTTGGAAGAAATTTGTGTACACTAGAGTTAGAGTTGAGGATTTAATTGGTTCGGTAATTTAATTTACTAAAATACGTGGTTTTGTCATAGGGTTTGGTCACGTCAATAATGATTAAAAAGAGTAAGGAAAAGACCAAAAAATAAAGGCATACGAAGCTGGCGTGATGGCTACGAACTACCAAGTCAAGTGTATGGATGGAATAGACTTCTGCCTGAAGGCGGCCGTAGGGTAGGGCGGACAGTTTTCCTCAGCGTTCCCTTCGAGTTCACTCGGTCAAAAGCCACCAGATTTTGACGCCATTCACTATCAGAAAACCAAAGGAATTTCTTCCGCCAAAATAAATAAATAAAAAAAAAGCCCTTTTACACACAAATTTAAAATTTAGGCAAATACCATCACATTATATATTACAAAAGTAATTGTAGTTTTTATTATTTAATGTTTCTATATCTATATCTATATCTATATAAAATATATATAATATAATTTTTTGACAAAAATTTTAATGTTTATTATGGGTTTTTTCTTAAATTTTTTTTTAAATCAAGGAGATTTTTTTCATAATATTAAATAATAATTTTATTTATTTTTCAATAAATTAATAAGAATTTTGTTTTAATTCTTTTTTGAATTTTATTCCTCAAGAAATTTTTCATAATATTAATTAATAGATATATAAGTTCATTGAATCCGAACCTTGTGTTTATTCACTAAATTTAATATAATAAATTAATTTTATTAATTTCTTTTAATTTGATTTTAACTCTTTTTAATAAAATTTGAATGGATAAATTACTAAAAATATAATTATAAAAATTATTACCAATTAATATTTTCTAATTCATTGAATGTATTTTTTATTACAGAATTTTGTTTTAACTCGTCTTTTAATTTCGTTTAGCAAGAATTTTTTTTTCATATTATGAATTAATAATTTTATTTATTATTTTTTATGCACTAAATTTCTAAAAGAGTTTTTCATGGCATTAATTAATAGATAGTTAGATTCATTGAGTTTAAACATTGTGTTCATTCATTGAATTTAATATCATATATTAATTTTATTAATTATTTTTTGAATTTTATTTTAATTTAAATGGAATTTGAATTATTGTATTACTAAAAATATTGTTATAAAAATTATTACCAATTAATATTTTCTCATACATGGAATTTAATTTTAATATTAATATAACATAGTAATTTGACCAATGAATTATAAGAATTGTGTTTTAACTCTTTTTTGAATTTTGTTTTTTAAGGAATTTTTTTTCATAATATTAACTAAGAATTTTATTTATTATTCTTCATGCATTATATTTCTCAAGGATTTTTTCATAACATTAAGTAATAGATATAGTCATTAAGTCTAAGCTTTGTATTTATTCATTGAATTTAATATCATATATTAATTTTATTAATTGCCTTTTGAATTTTGTTTTAACTCTTTTTAATATAATTTGAATGGTTAAATTAATAAAAATATAATTATAAAAATTATAATCAATTAATGTTTTCTAATCCATTGAATTTAATTTTAATATAATATATTCATATATTAATTTTACCATTCAATTGCAAAGAATATTATTCTAATAGTTAGATATATTCAAACTTTATATTCATTTGTTAAATTTAATATCATATATTAATTTTATTAATTTTTTGAATTTTATTTTAACTCTTTGTAATAGAATTTTAATGGTCAAATTACTAAAAATGTAATTATAAAAATTATTACTAATTAATTTTTTTGTAATCCATTGAATTTAATTTTAATATAGTATATTCATATATTAATTTTACCAATAAATTACAAAGAATATTAATTTTAACTCTTTTTCTAATTTTGTTTCTCAAAGAATTTTTTCATAATATTAATTAATAATTTTATTTATTATTTTTATGAATTAACTAATTAATAAATACGTTCTTATCTTATTTTCTCTATAAGTATGTTTGTCTGTTATCCCTAATTAACAAGATTATTTTACAATCATCATCATTATCATCTCTTTTAATCACTTTTATTGTTAACCATTTTTAACTTTTTTTTTTTCTGTTTCTCTTCTTTTTTTCTCTCAAATTTCATTACATTTATCTTTATATCTCATTAAAACTTTTATTTATTTTACTCTATTAAAAGTTTAATTTTTTATTAATATATTCTAATTTAAAAAATTATTCTTTTTAAAAAAATTAATTTGGCTGCTTATTAAAAAGACTTAGTTAATTGTATTTTATATTTTCAGTCAAATTAAATTAATTATTAAAGTCATTTTATAAGGCTTTATTTCATTATAATAAAATATTTTTTAATAATTTAAATTTTATTTCATAATTCCTATCTTTAAATAGAGCATCTGATCTAATATATAAAATTCTTTATAAATTAGAAATTAATTTTATATATACTAAAATATTAATTGTGCATCGCATGTGGTTAAAATATTAGTATTGAATATAATACAAAATTCATTTAATGAATGTCTATAAATACCTATTAAGATTTTAAAATTTTCCTTTGAAAATCAATTATTTTCACTGAATTCAAAAAAAAATTGTAATAATTATATTATTTTTCAATTTTGAAACATTAACGGTACTTACGGGTATTTGTTAATCTTAGCATATGTTGTGTCCTAAAACTATCGCCATTATGAGTGCGTTACACTACTTTCCTTAATATAAAACATGTATTACTTATTTGCAAAAGAAAATTACTATTAATTAAAAAGTAGTCAAGCATATGCATTTGTAGAAATTCTATACATTAGAGTCAATACATGGGATATAGAATTGATTCAACATTTTATATATGTAACCGAAGCTAGCATCAAATTTCATTGGACTTGGTGACATAAACTAACTTAAACTAAAATTGATTCAACAAATTGTGTTAATTCGAAAGACATAACTTAAGGTATTCTAATCGGTGTTCAAGATTTTAAACTACATTTTTGAGATAAATATTGAGTTCGAGATTTAAGTTATATTCTTACTTGCAAAAGTCAAATCTAAAATTTGCATGCATTTGGAGTCACGATACACCATTAATTTATGCTTATTTCCATATATCAACTCAATTTTTTTTTATTTTCTGATACGTTAAATTTATTTCGACTCCAAAAAAAAAATGAAGAAGGATAGAACTATTTGACATTATTCCTTGTGCAGAAGAAATTTTTTTCAAAGAATTGGAACCGTGGAATTGCTCATGATTTTGATGTTTCAAAGAAAATGTTTATTCATTTTATTTAAGGAAAGAAAATCTTGAAGAATTAGGGTTTTTTGGATTGCTAGAAATCCTGTGTTCAAAATCCATTGATTTCTTCACTTTCTGTTGATTCTATGAATAGAAAAGATCTTACAAGGTTAAAACTTTTGACTATTACCAATGTAAATTTCAATTTTTTTTTAGTAGTCCTTCTCACCTCTATCCCATGTTCGAATCACATCGTAGCTATATGTTACAAAAACAATAGGAAAAAAAAAATGAGTCATTGTCTAAATTGAAGTTGTATCCTTAATTAGGGAGGTGCATGTACCCTTGGGTTTTATTTCTTTTCTTTTTTTTTTTTTTTTTCTAACGAAGAATTAAAAAAAGGTACGATTTCTAATCAAGAGATGTTCCATTATTTTCGAGATGTTGTAATGTATGGAAATGGAACGGCTATCCATATTTGTTTTGTTTTTGTTGGGCACAGCATGCTGTACAATTTGCTTTTATTAGTTTTCTCAACTTTATCTGCTAATGTTATGAAAGCAGCATTCTTTCTTTCTTTTTTCCTTTTTGTCTGACTTCCTTAGCGTGTAGTGGTCTTAACACCACCACTTTGTTAGAATTATGTAGTTTATTAGAAAATTTCTTGGAGTAGGTGTGATTTAGTGGCAAAAGCTTGTTTGAGGTATGCAACTTATAAGTGAAGGACTATGACATTGAGTTGCTGTGCTAGTCTCTCCAGAATTGATAAGAAAACTGGTCCCACACAACCTTGCCTTTCCAAGTCTTCTTTATACATACATATATATATATATATATAAAGTGTTTAACATATTGCAAAAAAATTATGTTGGAATATTTTCTGCAATTTGTTTGATACTCTTTAAGGTTTAGAAAATCAGCTTGGACAGTTTGATGGTGCAGCTTATGTCCAGTACCAATTGGGCTAAGCTTTAGTTGCCACAGTTGCATCATCAGTGTGATGGACCAAAACCTTCAGCTTGGATTTGTTCTGGTAAACTTCTTTCTGGGTCTCTTCCAAACGGAATTAGTTATTTATTTATAGGTCTTTTTTGGGGCTCTTGAAGTTTGTTGTTTGAATGCCAAGCCCAATTGTAGCCATACAGTTTAAAGTTTTAAAGCAGACCAGAACTAACATATACCATGATAAATAAATCCACAAGCGGGTAATTTGCTTTTATGTAAAAACAAATGTGAACCAAGTTAATAAAATGAATAAGGTAAAAATGAACTTTGCAAATAAATTTCATCAAGTAACCAACAAAACAACAGTGTTTTATACTTTTGTTTTCTTCATTAAATACGAGTGAAGTGTTGAGTCTTGACCAAGGAGGTCAATTCCAGATAACTCTCTCATTGATATACATATAAATGGCTTGAGGAAACAAGCCTGCATGATTAAAAGCAAGAAAGGCAGTAACTGAAGTTATCTGATCGGGAGAAACACCCATATTTAAGCGTCTGATTAATGCCCAAGGGAATATGAGGTAATAAATTTTCTAAATAATGCGCATCAACCCACGACAAATGGTCAAGAAAGGAAATAAAAGAACACGGATAAAGCTATAAAGCCTTCTCACAAATAATATAACTTATCACTTAAAGAACCCTAATATAACTTCTTTTTAATGCATAGTTCTCTTTCTTGCAAGTGGTGCAGACATATATATATATATATAGTTGAGCACTACTTTGACCCAACATAGTTACTTGTCGTGGCATTTGAACTCAATATACTTAGATATTTTCATGATCCATTTTTTTCATTGCCTGCTCTTGGCCTTGGGGGAAGTACAGACGTATAATGAAGCCATTCAATTTTAGTTAACAAAATACTAGTAAAACATTATCATATCATTATCATAATATTGAGAATTGGACATGTTTTTAATCTCAATCAAGAGTGATATGTTCTTACTTTTGAGCAGCACATGAAAGCGAAATCCCATTCAATCGGAAAAATGTTGATTGCTGAAATGGATAGAAATCTGTAAGGGCACACCCATATGTGACAGCGATTACTATTTCATAGTTGATTCAATACAGTAACTCTCTTTTGATTGAGTGGTGCTTCTCATCATTCAGATTCTCACTAACTAGAAGGCACCATGGCTCACTTTTCTTTCTCTTCACTCTTTATGTAATGAAAAACTTGTTCCACCAAACAAACTCGAAAGGAAAGATGAGAGTTTGAGGTAACACCACATGGGTGAAAGATCACCAAATCATTTACTTGCAAGTTTTGCAATAATTTTTTGGTTGCTTCAATCATTATCATATTATCACCTTCTACCTGTAACCTCCCCACTTCACGAAACATCCACCTACAGCCCAACACATATATGAGAAGAATATATTCCAGTCAACAATAACAAATTTCAATTTTATTTTATTTTTTCAAAAACACCTCACGTTATCTAATAGGTTCAAATAAACTGTCTTTTTTTTGGAGGTACGAGGATGGTATTTTGATGCGAGGAGATTGAATCTTTAACAGGCCATTTTCATCTTGTAAGAAATTGTGCAAAAAATGAAAATTGGACTTGAAGAATACCATAAATGCCAATTTTTGGTGTAGAAATGGATAGAATAATAGTACACAGAGATGATTTAGCTCTAAATTGGGGCAAAGCCTTCCATTTTTGTTTGCTTCAAAGTTTTTGGTTTTACCAGTACATAATTATCATTATCATGGTATGCTGATGAATCGAAGTTATAAGCAAATATTTACAAAGCATCATGGCATGTGCAAACCATGATCCAAATTACAACTTTTGCTTGAAGCAAGTGGATCAAATCTGTTTTCTCCCTTTGGTCTACCACCCAACAAATCCCAAGAAACTGGAAAACCAAACAAAATCATAAAGTTAAAACTTCAGAATTAGTAAACACAATAATAATACTAATACCTAAAATTTTCTTAAACATCAATCCATCAAAAATTTCATGGCAAAATCAAAAGCTGAAGAACAGTACATGATATGACATACTCAATAATCAATATATAGTTTTACCAGGTGAAGCTTGTAACCAGAAATTTTAACCCATAAAGAAGGTTTTGGCGGAAAAAGTTTTTGAGTTTGAACTCTTTCAAGAACCAAAAAAAAAAAGAGCTTAGCAGCAGTAGCGTGGACATTAGACACCCATCTAATCTCAAGTTACAGATAAAAAAAAGTTTTTTTTTTTTTGGTGAAAGAGAAGATTTTCTCTGAATTTTTTCCCAGATTCTATTCTATTTTTTTTATAAAATAAATCTTAGCATGAACTCTAACGTCATAATTGATACAATCGTATGATAATCTTTCAGGATTTTTTCAAAAAGAAAGAGAAACGCAAACATGATTTGAAACAATCTTAATCAAATCAAATCGGAGTGGCAGGCAATGCAAAGAAAGAAGAAGACTGAGGATTTTTGAGAATTATAGAACCCGTTTAAGAGTTGAAACGAACCTGAGAGAACGAACGGCGAGGTGTTGAGAGAGAACATGGAAGAAGAAATTGGCTCCATGAAGGAACACCACAACTCCCGTACACCCCAACACAAACAGCTCCACCATCATCGGAAAATCAATCAAAGTCCTTTCTCAGTTCTCGCCAAAGAAAAAACAGAACAAGAGAAAACCAGAAATACAAGAAAAGACAAGACGTTCTTTTCAATATAGTAGAAAAAGTGAAGCACCCCTTGAATGCTTATAAATTGGAATTCTTCTCAAAGTGACCGATGATTATCTAATTAAATAATGCTAATAATAGTTAGTAGTATTAAATTGTGATTGAAAAGAGTTTTGGGTGTCGAGTGTTTTTCATATAGCCATGTCCATATTCCTTATTTTGGACAACAAGAGAATAGATTCCTGTAATACTTTTTTACTTTTTGAATGCACGAAAAGGAGATGTGATTGGGAACTGATTTTGACTCTTTGCAAGCAAGAAATTTCACGGAGCTTTTGTGGGTGTTTTTGACCGTCTGATTTCGGTGGGTATTTGAGAATGGTGCCGCTGAGATGTAGGGGGAAAAAAAAGAATGAAGTGACTGAGAGATAAAGCGTGGAATTGAATGTCATACACCGACTTTCATCAGTCTGTCTGCCAACTGCCATTCTCGGCCGGTTTAGTTTTTACCCACAGCCTATGATAAAATTTGTGACCGACCCGCCACTACCAACCACTGGTGTTGCACTTCTGGCTGGGTCTAGTTGGATTCTTTATTGGGGGGGTTGTTTTGTTTTGCAGGTGGTCCCCCCTTATACTCTTGAACAACAATCAATTTGATCAAAGATTTAAGTTATGACTAGGATACTTGGCTAAATCTTTGTTTAATATGGATGGCTTTCCTTTCATGCTAGGGGTCCTTCGAATAAGAACATTATCGGCTCGTGATCTCAGCCATTCTTATCTTCTCTTAATTAATACAAACCGATGGCTTAATCATTGTTATCGTCAACAATCTATGGATAGCCGGATGGAATGGTGAAATATATTAACTGCAGTAGATCAGAAAGTGGGAGGTCAATTCTACCGATGCAACCATGCACCGAACCCACCTTTTTCCAGTTCGCATAAAGGTTGGTGTTTTAGCCGCACCGACCAAACGTGACAACCCAACAAACTAGCCAATATTAGTCGAATGTCACTGACCTTTTACTAACTATTCCACCTTTTACTTTTGA
>JBBYHM010000027.1:5215060-5226814 GCA_038381775.1 Adansonia rubrostipa
GGAATTGTCCTTTTAGAACCTGACAAAACAGATTAAAAGCACAGTAAAAGACTGTAGAAAAGGCAACACCATGGAATATTGTTCTTGTTCTTTCACAAGTATATACTCATTTTCTGCACTTCTTTAGACTTTAGATATTCGAACCAGTTTCGACTAATCAGTAGGAATTTATGGTTAATAAAATGCCTAATTCTATGCCTAAGCGGGCATTCACCGTTAAGCAGGCATACAAAATACTTGCAATAATATGATTATATGAACAAACAGATTCCTCAAATAGCTAATTTTAAGAATTATTGCCGACATAATTGTCCGGCATTTTGAATTATGACTACGGATATATTTTTAATCATATCATTTTTATTATAATTATCGATATAATGAATGTTATCAATGTTAATTACTGCATGCATCAATCATAAATATCGATAACGAGGAGGATCAAAACCGCAGGATAGCGACAGTTATTTATTAAATTTAGTTATTTTATTTTCTTATCTTCTTAAATGCCTGTTGTAGGGTGTCATGTTATTCCTAGCAATTATATGGTACAAATTAGATTGGGCATCGGTTGGGGTGTGACCTAAAAAATTTTGAAATTTTAAGTTTAAACTTAAATGTGATCTGGCTCATCTATTTAGTTCTAAATTACTTTTCATTTTATTAAAAAATTATTTTTATATTTTATAATTAACTTTAAATAAAATATATATATTATTTTAATATAAAATTATTATTTTGAATGGGATCCAGCCAAAACAAAAAAAAAAATAAAATATAGACTCGACCCCAATCAAGTCGGATTGGATAAGCTACTCGACCTTTGCTTATTTCTAGTACAAATATACACTGATCCCGTTTATCCCCAAACAAAACATGCACCATAAGGCCGAGAGCAACGATCTGAGGAAGATGATCTGGACCTTAACAAACTATGAAACTAATATAACTTTCATCTTTTTGATCTCGGCTATTTGCTGGCAAAACAAACCATAACACTCTCAACCTTCTAAATATTATTAGAATTCAGCAACAAATGATCACATTGAGCTGGAAGGGAAGAAATCCTACTTTAAAACACCATGGCAATTAAGATTAGAGCCCCTATAGGTTGAGTCGAGTTGCTATTCAAACCTTGAAAATCTTTATTACTGTTTAAAAATTAATAAAAAACTATTTTATATTAATATTTATATTTTTTATAATTAAATTTAAATAAAAAATTTTATTATTAAATATTAATTTGTATAAAATCGAACTAATCTAAATTATAAAAAATTATATCCAAAACTTAACTAGAATAGCTATGATCATTGGACTAGACAGATAGTTCAACCCATGGATACTTTCAATTGACAACACTCCATAGAAACTCAATAGATAGAAGAAAAGGCACCTTAAGATAGAGTAGCATGACCAAACATGGATTTAGATAAAGATTGTAACATGACATAATTGTCAGTATTTAGCGGTTTTGATAGCTTTTGTTATCGATATTTGCAATCGATTTTAGCACAATTGATTACGATGATATTAATTATTTTTAAAATTATAATAAAATTAACACGAATGAAAATGCATCTGTAACTGCAATTTCAATCATCAAGCAAATAAAGCAATACAGAAGCTTGCTCAGATGTCATTCCATGATGATTATGAAGTGGTAATGACTAGAGATGTCAACAAGTCGGCTCAGATTGAGTTGCGGTCTAAAAAATTTATAATCCTTTCCCAGGCCCCTTTTTAGCTTGGCATGGTTAGTCCATTTAGGTATGTTTCATTGTTTATCTGATTAAAAATTTTTTTTATTAATATTTATATATTTTATAATTAAATTTAAATAAAAATATATTATTTTAATATAAAAATACTATTTCGAGATCGAACCGAACTAATCCAAAATATGAAAATATAAATATAAATCTAAACCTAAACTTGATTAGATTAAACCTGCCGGACCGAGCAGCTTGGCTAACCCACGGGGAAGGATTCTAAGGATTCTTTTCCTTTGATCAGATTTGATTTTTTTTTCCCTCTAACAAGGGGAGGCTAAACAAAATTGAGAGCTTCCAATAATATTAGTAAAAATTCGACAAATAAATATTTGATTAATTAATAAATTTTCATAATTTCAACTCAAAGAAATATATTAAATAATAACTTTGTTAAATGTAGAAGATATTAATTTTTACACTTTTTAAGCCCAAAAAATACTTATAATTTAATAATCTTGAAAAAAAAATAAAAATTCATATAATGTAATAAGAAAATTTTTACTTAAAAATATATTACCTCCCCATTTATTTTTTTTAAAATATTCATATAAAGTTATTTGTATTTTCCTTTTAAATAAACCAAACTGAAATACAGTCATTAATTTACTTTTTGCAATTCATGCACCATAATTGATGTATTTGGGATAAAATTAGTGTTGTTGGTACCATATCAGTAGCAGCCATATTGGTTTCGATATATAATGATATCAATAATAGTTGATTTTATTTCAATCTTGATTTCAATTTATACCAGCCATATTAGTATGTACCAGTCTGTTTCGGTTGTACTGACCTAAAATAGCTGTACTGGTCAGTACATAATATAAGCTTACAAAAAAAAAGTAAAACCAATATTGATTTTAAATCTGATAAATATATATATAATTACTCATAAATTTGATAAATATTAGACATAATTATTTATAAATTTAATAATTATTAAAAATTTTTAATCTTACTACTTAATTGATATTAATTTTTCTATTTTGATAAAATTTTTTATAGAACATTATATATAATTAATGAATACTTAATATATGAAATTTATTTAACCTTATTTATTTTATATTTAAAAATATTTTTCATATATATAAATTAAAAATATTTAAACTCTGACAAATTAAAAATAGTATAATAAAATATACCGATATCAATATGTACATATATTAAAATAAAAATAATACGTTTATTGGTACGATATTAACTACTTTAAATAAAATTATTCATGCATATTAATATTTATGAGAATTAAAGACGTAAAATTCTTTATAACTTACTAAATATTAATTTATTGATAAATAATAATTTATTCATTATGATAATTATAAACTAATTTTTTATAGACCCAATATTTATTATTTCATTAGCGTTCTGTTCGATTATCATAACCAATAAAAAATGATTATTAATAAAAAATTCAATAAAAATATTAATTATTATTATTATTTTTATTCTCATAATAAAAATAATAAATTTAGATTGATTGTGGGGCCCAGTCAAATGTCCGAGCACAACGGAAGTGGGGGCCCTCACCACCATTCTTTGATTATGTGGGGGCCACGGTTGACAGTTAAACTCTCTTTCTCCTCTCCTTAATCCTTCCCGCCAATACTTAACAGCGCTAAATTATTAATTAATTAATTAATTAATTAATTATACTTTTATGTGGACCCTTCCCTGACTCCCAAGATTAAACACCTAAAAAAATGGCAAATTTTATTATGATCCATAAAAGAAAAAAAATGGGGACAAACAAAAAGGGTAAATCAAATTCACAGTTTGTGGGGGTGGTTGTTGGGGGCTCCAACTTCCAGAAGAAAAAAAAAAGAGAAAAGAAAAAAAGAAAATTTCTGGGAAAATTTTGTAAGAAAATTTTAGGAGAAGGAAAATTTGTAGCCCCCCCCCCCCCCATTGTTGAGAGAGATTTGAGAGCCAAGATGATTGAAGAGAAGAAATTACCGCTTTGAGATAATCCTTTGAAAAAAAAAATCTGGGTTTTTTTGGGTTTATTTTTGTGGTTTCAAATTCCAGACTTTTTTGTTATAAATCTTTTTTTTTTCCTTTGCTGCTTGGTTTGATTCTCTATCAGAAAATCTCCTCTCCACCACCCCAACCTGTCAGAAATTCTACCCTTTTTTTTTGTACTTCTCATTTATTTGGACGAAATCCCAATATCACCATAGCAAGAACAGCATCAAAGGACTCAAATTTTGAATTTTTCTTTTTGCACCTTTTATGGTAATTTTAGCTCCTCCTTTATTGTTTTAGATACTCTTTTGGATTGCTTGCTCTCGAGGTCATTCTATTCCTAACATTTCCTTATTTTCTTTGTTTATTTATGTGTTTTTTTTTTTTTTTCAGCTTCTTTGGAAATCGAAAGGCGAAGTTAAGTTGCAGCTGTTGATAATTTTCATGCACTTGCTCAAGGTGTTGTAATATCAGATTAACGACAAAAAAAAAAAATGAGAGACCCTGATGTGATGACCAAAGGTGTTGAATTTACGTTTCTTAGTAATATAATTTTGTAGTAAAAAAGGTCTCATTCTTTCATTCTTTAAAGTTTTCTTTTAAATCAAAAGGAACGTAGAGATTGTTTGTTGTTGTTGGTGGTGGTGGTGGTATTTCGTTTTGTTGAGTGAGTTTGGAAGACAGGGTTGCTTTCGTATAAGGGAAAATCTGGCGGTTCTGGCTGTTGGTAGATATCTTTGCTACCTCCACCACTGCAGCTTTTGGTTTATCTAGCAATGGGGGGTAGATGGAACTCAATTGGATTCCATTTGTTAAGCGTCTTGTTCTTGATTCCAAGTTTCATGATTCGAGAGTCTTTGGCTATTAACTCTGATGGTAATGCCTTCTTCATGTATTTCTGTTTTGTTCTTTCTTTTCTTACGATTTTGTTCAATTTAATTGTTTGCTTTCTGTTTTTTTTTTTACTTGTTTGTCTGATTTTAAATTGATTTGGAGATGCAGGTTTGGCTTTGTTAGAATTTCGAGCAAAAATTCAATCTGATCCTTATGATGTATTTGCAAATTGGAATTCCAATCACAGCACACCATGCAATTGGTTGGGTGTTCATTGTGTCGACAGTAAAGTGCAAATACTGTAAGTCCTGCTGTTTTCTTGCATATTCATTAATGAAATACATTTGTTTTAAGAGTAGAATCCTTGCCATGTTCCTAATTTGATACGTAATCAAAATTTAGTTTGTGAATGGTCTCACAAAGTGAGTATTGATCTTTAATTAAGGAGTTTTTTTTTTTTTTTTGGTGTGTGTTCTTTATGGTTTAAACTATGAAGGATGAATCTTTTGATGGCCTTTTTTGTTGCTTTCTTTTAGGGATTTGAGTGCCCTTGCTTTGGAAGGAACATTGGCGCCTGAGCTGGGGAAATTAAGCGACTTAAGATCACTGTAAGATTTACAATTTGCTACTAAATGAGTGGTTTTTCATTTGCTGCTAAATGAGAGGCTCTATATGTAAGATTCACAATTCAAGGAATCCTGTAAATGAGAGGCACTATATGTAGGTCATAATATGCAGCATCACATTTGGCAGTATTTTGAGTGCTTGCTTAACCTAATTGAACTTTGTGAATCATTTTCTTGCTGTTTATGTCAATAGTGTGCTGTATAAGAACCATTTCTCTGGCGCCATTCCAAAGGAGTTCGGAGAGCTTACAAACCTGGAGCTATTGGATTTGAGGGAAAATAACTTGGGTGGAACAATTCCAGCAGAGATAGGAAAAATGCCTTCTCTAAAACACTTGTAAGTTTACTTTTTGTAAATTTATGCTGTGCATAATGCTTTATTCTATGTTTTACCTTTAACTTAATTTCCTTCTACCTTAGGTTACTTTATGACAACAAATTTGAGGGCATCATTCCTTCAGATCTTGGGAGGCTAAAGTTGCACTCTGAACTGCAGTTTGATGAAAATCTTGCTTCAATATTGGCAACTGGAATGGGCTGTGTAAATAGAAAGTTTGGACTTTGGTAAGAGCATACTCACTGCAGTGGAATTGTTATTAGTCTGCGTTGGTCCATCCCCTCCCCGTATTCTGTAATCCATGCTTATACACCCACATTGCATGGATGCATGCAGGAAAACCGTCAGAACTCTTACCCCCATTTTCTTTTGTTGACCTTATGAATATGGCATAACTTCATAATTGCCTGGGATAGGGTTAAAAATTCAAAGATATATCATATATGTTTTATAAAGCAGAATGATTTTTGAGGTTCATTGGCTCAAAATTCATTTAAATGCCTAGTTTTATAAAGTCTAATTCCAACATGATTGTATGAAAATAAGGGAGGACATCAGCGTCATTGGAATCCGTTTTACATGGCTCTCTAATCACAAAGAACACAGATGGCTCGGATAATTGACAGAGTGCTTTAAATGACTTGCTTGAATCTTGGTCTTATGGATGATATGTAATCTATTCAACTAATTAAATAATCTACATCTTTGGCTTGTATTCACAACTGAACTGTTAATTCTATTAATTATGTCCATTCTGGGACTCATGGAATCACTCATTACTCTACCTCATTCTACTGTTGAAACTCTGGAGTCGGGATGGACAAAAAATTTAATTTCATGTGAGAAATCAGTTCGTAAACACAGGCAGATAAAACTTGTTAGATATTTCTATGAAGCAATTTGAATTATTAAGTTTTGCTATGATAAGCTTTGGTATAAGGTCACAACAAATCATCCATAGTGATGGCCCTGACATGTTCTCGGACTTAGATGCTGCTAGCTTAGAATTATTGCGAAGTCATATTTTCTTCTTAAATACATTGAGCTTGATTCTAAAAAAGTGCTTCAAATTTTGCATCGAATGTGTGGCATGTGGGAGATTAACATATGCTTCATCCATAGCACGGTTTCTTTTTAATTGATTAATTGGACTTATTAAGAGTTCTACCCCATTAGTTTACTAATTGCTTATTGCCTAAGTTGACAGCATATGGCAGAACCGTTTGAGACAACTTAAAGGAACAGGATCATTGTTCATCCCAATTAAAGGAGCTCTTATACATTACCTCAATGCCTTGCCATTATCATGGTATGAACTTATCATATATCTTTTCATCGTGCTATTTTTATTGTCGTTTATGTTATTTTAGTTTTTTAAAAAAATCTTGGTTCTCTTTGTTCACATGATTTACCTTCTTGCAAGGTTGAAGTTGCAAAAATTCTCTCTGGCCGAGCATAATGACAGTTGCTGTGATGATGTGCCTGGTGAGTGGACAATTACAAAAATCTGAGTCCATTGGACTACAAAATATGCATCTGGGAAAGAGTTACATTTTTTTTTTTCTTAAGTAGGTTCATCTGAGCAACAAATGGTCCATAACATAAGGAATCTTGTCCCTTTTGCACGCCGTAGGCTGCTTGAGCAGTCAACCAACCTCCCAGCTGTACCTGCTGCTCCCGTGTCTTCCATTGAACAGATCATTTCTCTCCCAACTACCAGAAGTAGTGGGACTTTCCCTGCTGTGCCAAAGAGAGGAACTAACAAACAGGCTCTTCCTCCATTTCCTGGGACTAATTCAAAGCCTACTGACCAGTCATCTCAAACCTCTAACACAGAGCCAACTGCTCAACAACCTTCAGCTTCTGGGGATATATGGAAATATCTCATCTTCATTCCCTGTGTGGTCATCTTGCTTGCAGTTGTGGCCATGGTCATCCTGTGTCGGAAACGAGCAGCAAAATCTATACGTCCCTGGAAAACTGGACTAAGTGGACAGCTGCAGAAAGCTTTTGTTACAGGTAATGGTCAAATATTTTGTTTGATTATGTGTCAACAACCATATTATTTGTCTAGCCAAACTGTTGATTGGCAAGCCTGATTATTTTTTCTAGGTGATCAACTTACATCTTCATATGACACTACATCTTATACTGTGATTGAAATCCATAATTCCTTGGAAATTGCATGGTTTAAACATTCAGATTTTTATTGCATGATAATACAAGGTTTGATCATGGTAGGAATTAGCATGCTTAAACTAAAGGCTCTTAATATATTCTGCCAGTTGACAGAAACCTAAATGTTCATCTTTGTTACATTTGGTGATGGCCCCAACTATATTACTTTCAGAATTTGGAGAATGGGGAACTTACTTAGCATGAGGTGGCTTGACCTGAGATAATACCTGAACCAATTTGAATATATTTGGCTTGAGTGGTATTATTTTCGTTTGATGCAGAAAAACCTTAGCTTTTGGTTTATTCGAAATGCAGGGGTGCCTAAGCTAAACCGATCAGAACTGGAAACAGCCTGTGAGGATTTTAGCAATATAATTGATGTAATTGATGGTTGGACAGTGTATAAAGGGACACTTTCCAGCGGGGTTGAGATTGCTGTTGCATCAGCCGGTCTGTTATCTTTAAAAGAGTGGTCAAAGAACTCAGAGATGGCCTTTCGGAGAAAGGTTTGTTGTTTTTACGGTCATGACATATAAACGTGACAATTTGTGCTAATAACATAAATCAATTTTACACTTTTAAATCTCCTTATCATTTTTATCTGATTTTTTTAATTAATTGTTTTATTGGAACTCACCCTAGATCGATAGATTGTCAAGAGTGAACCATAAGAACTTCGTTAACCTTATTGGCTACTGTGTGGAAGATGAACCTTTCAACAGGATGATGGTGTTTGAATATGCTCCTAATGGAACCCTTTTTGAACATCTACATGGTAATATTATTGCTCACATGCGAATTTCCTGGTTCAATGTTGACTCTTTTAGATCTTCAATATATATTTTTTTGTTTTCAGTTAAAGAAATGGAACATCTTGATTGGAATGCAAGGATGAGAATCGTCATGGGTGTAGCTTATTGTCTTCTATATATGCACCATGATCTGAATCCTCCTGTAGCTCATCCAAACTTAAGCTCGAATGTAGTCTTCCTAACCGATGATTATGCTGCAAAGGTACATTGATTTCTTTGTAAAATTGGCTTTTTTGTTAAGTTTTTATCATTTTAAAAGCACTCAATTCTCTTTCCTCCTTTACACAGGTTGCGGAAATGTGTAGTTCAGAGGTCAAGTCGAAAATCTCGGGTGATGATGAATCACGGAATTCTGATTTGCTCCCTTTAGCTGATCCGGAAGTGAATGTCTACAGTTTTGGCATATTGTTACTTGAAATCATTTCGGGAAAGTTTACTTACTCAGAGGAGCAAGGGCCTATTGAGAAATGGGTAATGTTTTAGATTGACATCTAATAACCTAATAATTTCGTAGTGCACTGCGAAATGGTACAAGTAGCACCGTTTCGTTTTTTTGTACTAACCAGTACTCGTTGTATTGGCTTGTACTAGTCTATATTGGTAGAGTAATGGCTACTTTGCTCTTATCCATTTTTTCCAAACTTGTTCTCAAGGCAAAGCCAAACTTGCCTTGCTTTATAAACTATGTTAGCTCAGACTTTTTGTTTTTCTTGAAGTATTCATCCGACACTGGTATCTGACACATATTTAGATATGAGTACGAAGATATTATCCTTTGAGGACCCTCTACATGCAAGAAAAAAACTTATTAAAATATTATATAAACCTGTATCAAACACATACCTCTATCCAATACTCATACCTGCGCCTGAAATACATAGCTTTACATTAGTTTTTGCTTTCTAGTAAACTAACAATCATGAACTTGGCAGGCCGCTCAATATTTGAGTGACAGAAGGAGCATGAGCAAAATGGTTGATCCAACCCTCAAATGTTTCAAAACAGATGAGCTTGATGTAATCTGTGAAGTTATACAAGAGTGCATCCAAACTGATCCAAGGCAAAGACCAACAATGAAGGATGTCACTTCCAAATTGAGGCAAGCAATTAATATCCCACCTGAGCAAGCTACCCCAAGACTTTCCCCATTGTGGTGGGCTGAACTTGAGATCTCATCAATGGAGGCATCCTAATAAATCATTTCTCTCCCCCCCAACCCCCAAATCCTAAACCCTTAGAAAAACTGGTTCCTTGTACTTGGTTTTCAAATCACTTACTTTTTTGTTCATTTTGTTATCACATATACGCATACACTATTATCCCATTTATTTAATATTTTCCCTCATTCAAACTCTGCAGTTTATTGCTGTAAAAGTATACTCATCAATGGGGATTGTGGTACCCAATTTGTAATAGATGTATGTATTTTGTGATTATAAAGTCTGTGATGTAAAAAACTAACTTAGCAACATATATTAATTTGTTGACATTCTTTTTCCTGGCTGAGAGTTTTTAAAGCTTCTGCCACAGTATTAAGAAGTACTAATAAATCACTAATAACGTGCATGTATCACGAGTTAATAATATGTGTCAGGAGTCGAGACTCTATACATGTGCCAAGACCTAAAACTTTAAACCTATGCAATATGAAGGGTCGAGACTTTAGATCTAACACAAGTGTCACAAGCTAAGATTTAAATTCATACATACATGTGTCATGAGTCAAGATTTAAAGTCAACTCCATGCCCCATGCGCGGGTTAAAACTCTAGCTCTAACATACATGTTTCACGAGCTAAAATTCAAGTTCAAACGGATCAAGACTCTGTAAATTGTGTCATAAGTCAAGACTTAAACTCTAAACTTATGCCACATGTACGAGTAAAGACTCCAGCTCTAACGTACATGTATTGCGGGCCAAAACTTAAGCTCTAAGCTTATACCTATGCTACATGTACGAATCGAGATTCCAGCTCTAACCTACATGTGTCGCGAGCCAAAACAGCCAAAACTCAAGCTCTAAACATAGCATCTCTCCGCCTAGATCAATCTGCCATGGCCATAGTTGTTTACTCATTTCTTTCAGACATCTCAAATTTCCTTTGAAAAAAAAATAACATAAAGTGAAAATGGCAACTAAATGGACAAGACAGATGACAGATGAATAAGATCTTGACATGGAGTTAGAAACTTGTCTTAAAAAAGAGCAATATTTTGTAGTTCTAATGTGGGATCCTCTTGGCTATCCTTTCTTTGGCCCCACTGCCTTAGCTGAATCTGAAGCATGCAAGTTCCAGCAAGAAAGTCCAGAGATTGGGATGGGTTCAAAACATCCAAAATTCCTTTCAGAATCTTGAGCCTAACACAATCAGCAGCTTTCATGACCTTCTCGAGCCCTGCCAGTATGCCCTTGAGCTCCACCTTAACCAGCCCATCAACCTGACCCACCAACTCCCCTTTTTTTATCCGGCTCGCCATACGAACCAGCTCAACCATCTTCCGATCCGCCATTGCCACCTGCTGTCTCTCCATTTCTCTCTCCACTTTCTCTTCCTCTAACTTAATCTTCATCCTCAACTGCTCTATCTTCCTGACCTGCTCCTCCGTCAACTCGGCCAAACCCGGACCAGGCACCCGATTCCTCCTCATTGACTCAACTAGTTTAAATATCATAGATGGTTTCCAGCCAGTGATCCATGAATAAGCAATCTCGAATTTGCTTAACCAAACCGGACAATAAAAAGCAAGCACATCTTCATGAGCAGCAGCCCATTTAACAGTATAGAATTCTTTATGATGGGCAGTCAATTTAGAAACCAGAGCTTCTTGCTCAGCTTCACTCAAACTTTCCTTTGACACCCTGAGAAGCTGTTGCAAGTAATCATCAAGTTGACAAATCCACTTGTCGAAGAACTCAGAGAACCGTTCTCCAACTGTACTCTTCATTTCGTTTGCCCAAAATATAAACAAAGATGACAGTAAATTTGAAGAGTGGGCTAATGGTTATGGGCATTATAGAAGTATGTTTGCAGAGAGCAGATGGTAAAAGGAGTATAGGACACGGTTAGACTGAGAGGGATTGCATGGCTTGCGCGTAGCAGCGAGCTAGCTGGGCTGATGAGCTGATATATGAATATATATGACGCTTTGCAAATTAAGAAGGATGACATGAGCCGACCGTACATCCCTGTAGTTTCTGGTATGTGTGTGTGTGTGTGTGTGTGT
>JBBYHM010000027.1:5252469-5267023 GCA_038381775.1 Adansonia rubrostipa
TGCTCGTGCAATTAGATGCTCTCGATCCCGATAACCATAATGGTGATGACATAGAGCATAATGCACCTCCTCCACTCCCCATTTCCAACACTTCCTCATCCACACCCATGGATGTCTGAACTATGCATGATTCCATTATGGGCCATCTTTGATACAAGAGAGCGACGTTTCAATTCTTCGGATCAATGTTGTGATTTTATTGGCGTTTACCTTTTTTATCATCGAGAATAGTCACCAGGCATTGACCAAGCAGTTTCGTATCTTTTCAACTGCTTTTCTCATGCTCCTCCACCTATTTCTTCACCCGTTGAGGATTCTCCAACCCATGATGCTTAGCCATATTAGGCTTGCTTTAGAATCACTCATTAGTTTTTAGGACTTTATGTTTTTCAAAATCTTTTCATTTCATCAATTTATTTTGATTATCTTGTTGGACATATTTAGCATCTTATTAACACTTTATTCTAAATTAATTATCTTTGATTAAACACATTATTCATTACTTTGAATTGATCTTTCTTATGTTTTGATATAATAAAAAGGGGGAGAAATACTATAAATTTGCCAAATATGTTTCTTGCATCTATTTATATGTTGATAAATTATTGTGAACTTGATTATGATGATGACATTCTTCTGAACTTGTAAAATGTTGAATATTGTTGGAACCAAATAACATGTTGATTAAGTAAATATTGAACATTTTTACATGCTTACGTGTTACATTTCTAAAAACTTAACTAAATATTTTTAAGGATTTAAAATCTTATAGCTTTAAATTTTTTTAAGGACCCTATTTTCTCCATTTAAAACTTTTGAAAGCATTGCTTTTATATAGGGTGAGTTTTTCATTGTAAATCTCTAATAATTTTAGGGGGAGTCATTAACAAGCAAATATATCTTAAGTTTTGTTATATCAAAAAAGGGGAGTGTTAGCTGTATTAGCTTAGACTTAATCTCGATTTTTATATAATAATAACCTAAGCTAAATTAACTTGTACTCAATTATTTTTAACTTAGTATTTTCATTGAATTAAATTAAAAAATAATTTTAAAAAATACTAAGTTAATTTATACCTCATATTTTCTTAAAAATATATGTTCTAAATGCATATTGATATTTAAAATATTTTTGAGATATTTTAAAGTCAAATTCAAGCCAAGAAAAATTATTTTGAAAAGGATTTTAAATTGATGTATCGACACAATGCATCAAAGTATCGATACTAAGCTTAAAGCCTTCGAATATATCGATACACATCACCATGTATCAATTTAATATAGAGAGTATCGATACACATCACCATGTATCAATTTAATATAGAGAGTATCGATACTTACCCTATATGTGTCGATACATTGCTTGGCAGTAGCTGAAGTTTGGTTAAAACCCTCAAATGTATCGATATAAATGGCCCTGTATCATCACAACATGATGAGTATCAATTCCTAACCTTGATTTATTGATACAAAAGCCTGTAAATGATCACATTTTTAATTCATTTATTGATACTCTTGCTATTATATCGATACAACAATATGAGTTTGAATGAAAACAAGCATTTATGAAGACTACAACAGCTCTCCACCAATCTCCTTGATGCCCAATGTCTATAAATCAATTCCACGCTATATATAGAGGTTTCCAATAACTGAAGAAGTATGAGATATCAAGATTAATCAAGCATTGAACATCAAAAGCTCAAAATCTTTAAATTCTTTATTCTTCTTGTATTCAATTTATAATCCTTCAAGTTTATTTTATCTCATCTATTTTGTACGCAAACTCTAGTAAACACTTACCTACTAGAGGTTCTAATTTTTTGCAAACATTTAATTCATATCATAAAAGGGTTGTGTGAAAATTGAGTGAAAATACTTAAGAATTTGTGGTAGAATTCTTAAAGGGATTGAAAGGTTTTATCTAAGCCTAAAAAAATAGAGTTGTAAGGTTATACCTTAGCTTCAAAGGTAACAATTTCACTGATGAATTATGAAAATCACTTTGGCAAGGAAGTGCCAAGAAGAGAAGACGTAGGCTCCGAGTTCAAAGACTGAACCTCTATAGATTGATTATTTGTTTCATTTACCCTTAGCTTCTATTTACTTTCATTTTATTTTAACTTCTCGTAAAATGTCAGTTTATGATCAAATTTTTAAAAGAACCAATTCACTCCCTCTTGGTTCAATTATTACTTTAAGCTAAAAATTAGATCAAATAAACCTGAGTATCAATCCCGATTAGCACGAACCTAAAATGACCTAAACCCAAAATAACCTAAAATGTTACAAAACCCAAAAATGACTTAAAAAATTTAAAACCTGAATTGGCTTGACCCAAAACTAACCTAACCTGCCCAATTAACAAATCTATTTATAAAAACGTTTTTAGTAAAAGTAATAAAATTAACTAAAATTGATTTTTTCTTGAATGAACTGATCTAACCAGATAGTCTGATTTTTTTCAACATTGGTTATCATCAAAAAGGATAGAAAACTAATTTTTATATAAAACCAAATTGTTAAATAATTAGTTATTGAAAATATGATATATCATCATACTGATATATAAATCAATTAATTTGATAATTTCTAATATTCAACATTTAAATGTATTATGATTTATATTATGCACATAATTGTATACTGTTCACACTAATAATTAAATTAAAAAGGCAAATGACTATATTTAAAGAAGAAATAAGGCTAAGTTGTAGCCTCCACAAGGAGTAGCTCATCAGCAAAGCTTATGCTTGGAGCCTAAGCTAGCCTTAGGTCTTGGGTTTAGGTCAAGCTGCGGGGATTATATCTTTAAGTTGCATAGGTTAAGGGCAACCTACCTTGAAGTAGGGGTTGAAACGGATTTCAATGTCCTTTATGTTTGGTCAGGACGAGTGCACCTGAAAGACCCTACGTTCTAAAGTTCTCGAATGTTAAAAAAAAATGCTAAGTTTTAATAGCTAATAAAATAATATAAAAGAAAAAGTATTACTTCTAGTTATTATTCAATTATTTTTCTTAATAATCTAATTTTTTTAAGAAGTAATAATTAAAAATTACTTGATGTATAGTATATATTTAAATGTCTATATAATTTACTATTTGAATTTGAATAGTAATGACTAATTATGATAAAATTATTATTTTACCTTATATATTAAAAAATACATGTTAAGATAAATTTGATAACTAATTTTTTTTTTGTTTTATAAAAAATTATTCAATTACAATTCAACCAAAATTTTAAATATTAAATTTGAATTTATGATTAAATTGATCTCGAATCTAAATCATTTTAATTTTAAATCTTTTTAAATTTATTTTTGAATTCAAATTTTAACTTCGTGCTCAAATTAGGTTTTTATGATTTTTTTTTTTGTTTTTTGAAAAGTAAAAAATTTCATTCATACTAAATGTACATAGCATTGTATTATAGCGTGGGACTAACATTTGGATAATCCTCCATCCATTACATGCTCTCTAAAACGGTAAGACTGTATTTTGCTAACAAATGTGCAACGTTGTTTTTATCTCTTTTTGTATGTGGATCTTACAGTCCTCAAAGTTTAGTAATCCCTTCCTCCCCTCGACCAAAATCAAGCCCACACTGGATAGATAAGTCTCTTTCATCTTCAACTTGTTAATAACAGATATGGAGTCTCTTTCAATAATAAGCTTCTTATATCCCAGCTGCTCTGCTATTTCCACTGCTTTTGTTGCTGCCATTGCTTTAATCATATTAGCATCATATGCTCTGCTAGTTGGAACCGCAACACTGCTATATATAAAGTCTTTAAAGTCTCGAATGCAACACCTATACTTCTTTTCTTTGTATTAATATCCAAAGCGCCATCTAAATTAACTTTATAAAACTTTTCCATCGGTGGCTTTCATATTACTTGACGTATTAGGATTGCACTATTAACACTTGGGTCCTGCACTTTCCTAAAGTCTTCCAACAAGGTTCTAGTCCTCTTCATTGGCTACTATTCATCTTTTTTTTGGCCTTGTTTAAACTTACCATTTTATGCATTCCAAAGGGTCCACACCATCTTCGATAGTCTATCCAAGCCACCTTGCTCTAACGCCATTGAAGCTGCCTCTAGCCAATCAACCTAAGTATTAGCAGCCTATTCTATTATAGTATCCGAGAAACTACATTGCCTTAATGCCTTCTTGGAGAATAAGCAATCACAAACAGCATGAACCTCGTTCTCTTGGCTATTGACGTATCTTGCATAACTCGCATTAAACTCGAGGTATAAATTCTGCAGTCTTGATAGCAGATGGTAGTATTTAATGACAGAACCTCCATCTAAAGAGTTTGACTTTGTAAGGCATGTTAGTCACCCATAGTTTCTTCTAGATCAATCTATTGGTTCCATAACTTATTTTCGATTCCAGTAACAGCCTATACCCGCTTCGGACTGGGTATTTCCCATCTTGTCCATAATGTTACACTAACTGGTCGGGTGGTTTGTTGTAAGCAAGAGGGATTGAGCAAATTGCATCAGCTTTTTCTTAGGAGAATTCCTTCTAATGAACTCTTCATTCCATTTATTTGAGCTATCACCAACAAATAAAACATCTAATGTAGCATTCATTGGCAAATTGTAGTTTGTAGATGTGACTAGAAATGATTCAGTTACCTGCAGCCATTTATCTCTTCTGTTCACTATCGACTTCTCATCCCCTACGTGCCACTTTAGTCCCCTATCTAAAACTGTTTTAGCTGCCCAAATACTGTGCCAAACATGTGAAGACTGTGATCCAAGTCTGGCTTTTAAGAAATTCCAATGAGCAAAGTATTTTGCTTTGAACACCTTTGAGCATAGAGATTCGATATTTGTAGCTAGTCTCTATCCTTGTTTGTCTAATAATGCAAGATAGAATAAATTTAGGTTTCTAAAACGAAGTTTGCCCATTATCTTTGGTGTGCATAGCATATCCCAATTCAGCAGTGCATCCCTTTTCCATTGGATTTTTGTGTCCACCAAAACCTCTTAATGATAACCGTAAGTTCCTTGCATAATGTCTTCAGAAGAAGAAAACAATTCATAATGTATTCTAGCAGTGTTTGTAGTACTGGTTTGATGAAGACCTCTTTACCACCAAACGATGGGAATCGCCTATTCCAATTGTGGATTTTAGCTTGCAATCTACTCGCAATCTCTTTGAAGGCACTTTTTTTTTTTTTCCCTTTCCCAACAATTGTGGGCATACCTATGTATTTGTCTAAGCTAGACACTACTTGGAACCCAAACAAGTTTTGCAAATCATTCTTTTGTTCCCATGTTGTTTTTAGGCTGAAAAAAGAATTGATTTCGCATAATCAATCCACTGACCTGAGCTTTCTGCATATATTTTAGCATGTCTTTCACCTTCTCTCCCTCACTTCTATTTGCTTTGGAAAATAATAAGTTGTCATCTGCAACAAAAAGATGATTAACTGTTGGTCCTAACCTACTCGTTCAGACTCTTTGTAGCTCTCCCCCCTTTAAGTTTAGATAAAATTGCTAACAGTCTTTCTATGCAAATAAAAAAAAAAAAAAATCTAGCAACAACGGATCGCCCTGTTTAAGCCATCGCATTGGTTAAAGGTCTCCGAAACCCTCTCATTTACAATAAGTGAATAGGACATAGATGTAATGCATCGCATCATTGTCCCAATCCACTTTTTCGCAAAACCCATCTTACGCATAATAGCCTCTAAAAAAGCCCATCCTACTTTATCATACGCCTTACTCATGTCAAGCTTCATATACGTATGGTTCAAGTTATGCAATCGTAATTCACCGTGCAATATTTTTAAGCAAATGATAATAATGTCATCTCCAATAATATGCCAAGAATGCTGGTAAAAGAGTGCAAACAGACTATCTAGCCCTGGCGATTTGTTTAGATGCATTTAGCTATGAGATATTGTGATTTCCTCAACTCCAAACTCTGTCCATAAATACTGGTTCATTTTGTCTATTACTCAGTGTTCAACAGCTCAAGGATTACTCCATTATTAATAGATCCCAAGGATTCAAAGAGCGTTTTAAAGTAATTAAGAGCTATGTTTTGAATTCCCCCTTCATTTTCTCTCTATACTCCATTAACATCTTGCAAATCCACAACATGGTTCTTTCATCACCTAATACTTGCTTGAGCATGAAAAATGCAATGTTTTTATCCCCCTCCTTTAGCCAGTTAATTCTTGATCTTTGCTTCCAGTAAGATTATTTTTGGCCATTAACTCATCAAGTTCTCTCCTAATGACCATTTCTTGTTGAAGGACGTCAGCATCAGGGTCTAGCTCATGAAACTTCTTGAGTTGCACGTGTAGAGTATTAATTCTTCTGCCCAATTGTCTGATGTTTTCCTTGTGCCACAAAGAAAAGTTATTGCCGATCATTGCTCTGTGCCTTATGACCTCCATGTTCTTTGTTTCGCTCCATGATTGTTCGACCAACTTTTGACATTCACATTCCATCGTCCACAATGGTTTGAATTGAGGCCGCCTTCTTTTTCGTTTCTGTATCCTCTCACTATTGCTACCAGTAGTATTAATGAGAACAAGGCAGTGACTGGACCTAAAACATGTTAGGTGTTCAACCAGTGTTATCAGTACCAATCGTACCGGTCGATATGTATCAGTTTTGATATATAACGGTACCAGCGATAGTTAATTTCATTTTGATCTGTACCGACCGTACCGGTAGGTATCAACCTGTTCGGTGGTATCAACCGAAAAAAATTGTATTGGTCGATACATAATATGAGCTTGTAAAAAAAAGTTAAATCAATATTGATCTTAAATATGATGAATATTATACATAATTACTCATAAATTTAATGAATATTAAACATAATTATTCATAAATTTAATGATCATTACAAAATTTCAGCTTACTACTTAAATGATATTGTTTTCTTATATTTGATGAAGTTTTTTTAGAACATTATATATAATCAATGAATATTTGATATATAAAATTTATTTATATTTTTAGTATATATAAATTAAAAATATTTAAACTCTAATAAATTTAAAATAATATACTAAAAAATATTGATACTAATATTTACTTATACCAAAATAAAAATTATACATCTATCGATACGATATTAACTATTTGTATTCAACACTATATGCCGGCCACAAGTCAATCAACTCTTTGGAAGCCAAAAACCGATCCATGCAAAATTTCATTAAAATCTTCCGTGATAATGCAGAATTAGGAATTTTTCCTCATTAAATCTTTTAATAGATTTTTAAGTTCAGTTTATATTACCAACTCCCGGCATCATTCGTGGCTGCAAGTCCACTTTAATATACGTTCAGCTCTGACTCACCGGATTCCCACCCCTTCATTCCGACAATTAAAAGATGAGAAAATGATATCCTAGTAGGACCGTTGTCTAGACTACCTAAACTCTCCCAAACCTCGCGTGGACTAACAACAAAACAATTCAGACACCAAAATTAGATTAGAATTAGACAGATTATCCATTTTTCCCCTTTTTTTTTCACTTTTTAATAATATTAATTAAAAAAAAAAAAACAGAAAGAGAGTATAGCTGTAAAGCACATGGCCTCAAAAGCCCTTGGGGGCCTCATCAGCTTCAACATCAACAACCACCACCTGAGAACGACTCCCTGAAACTACGCCGTTCCCGATTTTATATATGGACTCCGATAAGGTTTTCATTTTTCCTTTCCTGTTCTTGTTATATTTATATTTCAAAAACATAGATTTTTGCATTCACCTTTTTTTAAAAATTTTTTTGGGCTTAGATCTTCTTTGATTTAGCCTTCTCTCTTTCTCTTTCTTTTTTATTTTTATTTTTTCACTTAAGTTTAATAGATTTAAGTGTTTATTAGTTTCCCTAGCTTTTAAAACCATTTTTTTTCCTTTTACGCTAGAAGTTTTTTATATGATCGAAGGTCTTTTTTTTTTTTTTTTAAATTTAAGTTTAAAGTAAAGGTTAATGCTCTTGTTATTATTTTTCATTTTTTTTAGTCATACTGTTTATATATATATTTTTGTTTCAAAAGTTTGGTTGTGAAGATCTTGATCTTCAAAGTTGAAAATAAGCTTGCTTCTTTTGGTTCCGTTACTTCACTTCAATTTCTGAGAAAATCTAGGCCAAACATTTAAGAAAAGGTAAAATAAGAATTGAACTTTTCCTTTACCTTTATTTTTTGGTTGGGATGGGGGTGGGTGGTTTTCATTTTATACTTCATTTGCTTAGTTCAAATGTAATAATGGGGGGGGGGGGAGTTAAAATCAGCATATATTTTAGAATCTTCATTTACTGTTCTCTGCATTTTCTCCCAGCTGCCAAACAAAGAATTAGGGTTTCTTTCCCTGTTTGTTTTATTAATTAAACTCTCTTGCTAGTTATTAGCTTATTTACTCTTTGTTTTGTAAATTTATTTATGTTTCTTTTTTAGTGAACTTTGTTGTTAGATCCTTGATGATTCTTTACCAAAATTGGGTGTGATTTAATTTCTAAGATTTTCCTTTGTATTTTGTAAAGCTGCTGTAGTTTCTGAATCCTTTTTGTAGCTCCTCTTTATTTATCTTTAGGTAGATTGTTGTTCAATCTCTTCTAGCTTGCTTCTGGAAGTGATTGTCCTTTGATTCTCTTATAACAGTTCCTTGTTTACAATGGATTCCTTTATTTTATTTAGTTAGTTGGGGCATTTGATTCTTTCTTGTTAAATATGGTCATTGTATATTATGCTTTGCCTATACATAGCTAACAAGATCTTTATGCTTTGCTCTTCTTGAGTTTTGCACTCTTGTGATTCCCTTTAGTGCTATGCAATAATATCCATTCGCTTGTAGTAGTTGATTATTTTTCTTCTTTGTAAGTATTTATTTGTCATTGTTGATTTACAGTTGATGGCTTTAATTGATGTTCCCTCTGTGAGGTATTCTTCTATAAGGATATCCTGGTTCCAGAAATGGAAACCTATCAAAAATTGCAATCAGGATCAAGGTCATAATATATGTTTTTCATGAATGCAACAATGGAAGTGATGGAAGATAGGTTACAGTTTATTGAAGTAATTATTAATGTCAATGTTCGTTTTTTCTACGTAAAGGCATTTTAAAGCGTGTTTATGTATGATTTATGGTCAAGTTGAGATGGATTCTAGTACCCCGCTGGTTAAAACTTTTTGCATTGGTGTTACATTGACAAGTGTCAGAAATAACCGCCAATAGGAGAAAAAAATTGTTATAAGAAGTGAAGTAGGCAACGGTTTTGCCTGAAGTTAATCCTGTTTATTGTTACTGTTTCAGAAAATGTCTGCTTCTGTTGTTGAGGGTAACGACCAAGTCACCGGCCACATCATTTCCACCACTATCGGAGGCAAAAATGGTGAACCAAAACAGGTTGGCACCTGATTTATTTTCCATTTTATACTTTCATACCGTGTGCTCTTTTATCCCGTAAGTCATATTACATGCTCTTATTTAAAGTTAAAGAATTAATTGCCTATTTTCCTTGAAAATTGATGATTGTCATTTACGTATTATGGTTGTTTTATGATGATTTCTCAATTTTCTTCTTTTGTTTGTTTATGATGATTTCTCATTTTTCTTCTTTTGTTCTATCTGAGCATTGTATATAACCCCAATTGAGAATCAAGACTTAAAAAATTTTGCTGATGTTCTTCCTGTTACATGATAGTAGTTTCTTTCACAATTGCTTGCAGACAATTAGTTATATGGCAGAACGGGTGGTTGGCACCGGTTCATTTGGAGTTGTTTTTCAGGTGCAAACACTTATGCTTCAGGCTAGTTGACAGTGAAGTAATTTCCAATGTTTTTGGTCACTAGTAGAGTTCCTTATCTCATCCATCTACAGGCAAAATGCTTGGAAACTGGTGAGAGCGTGGCAATAAAGAAAGTCTTGCAAGATAGTCGGTATAAAAACCGTGAACTGCAATTAATGCGCTTAATGGATCATCCAAATGTGGTGTCTTTGAAGCACTGTTTTTTCTCTACCACAAGTAAAGATGAGCTTTTCCTAAATTTGGTTATGGAGTACGTTCCTGAGAATATGTACCAAGTTCTCAAGCACTACAGCAGTATGAACCAGAGAATGCCCCTCATCTATGTTAAACTCTATACATATCAAGTATGGATTGATATCTTTCTGGACATTTTATTTATTTATTTCTCAAATCCTGATAATAAATGGAAAACATGACTCAGATTTTTAGAGGGCTGGCATATATCCATGCTGTTCCAGGGGTTTGCCATAGAGATTTGAAGCCTCAAAATGTGTTGGTATACTTCTTTTTTTTTTTTTTTTTTTTTCTTCTGTTTTCAGCATTATCAACTTTTCCCAACCAAATAATGCGTGCATTCTTTAGGTTGATCCTCTTACCCACCAGGTTAAGCTTTGTGATTTTGGAAGTGCAAAAGTCCTGGTACGTGCATGCCCTTCCCCTGTATCTCTTAATCAGTGATATACAGCATGAAGTGATAACTGTCTCCCAACATTTTCTGGGAAATTGCAATTTATTCTTTTGAGCTTGTTTGCATGCGCGCCTTAAAACACAAGATGCTTTTCCTGTTTGTATCATATGTGTTCTCACTTTTCTGTGTTTGCATTACATGCATGTGGGCTATTTATTTTTCCTCTATGTTGAGAAATATGTTTTGTGGTCAACATTTACGTAGGCTGCTGCTTAGCTGAGGCTAATGCATCATGCATGGTAGTCTTGCTTATGCTCTCCCTTTGGAACTTCATTTTTGTGTCTCTTCAATTGGATGTTCTTGGCATTTTCTAGATAAATATATCTCATAAGCTTTTTTACATACATTTCAGTTATGCTTAGACTGTTTGCTGATAACTAGTTTCTCAGTGAGTTCATGTGCACAAGCAACTCTTGCTCTGGGTGACATCTATGAAACCATTTGTTATTAGGAGTAGCTTTTTTCTTATAAAAGTTTGGATCTTTGAGGATCACAAGTGTCCCTAACTGAGGTGTTATATATTTTTCTGTTTTCTTTTTCAGACTTGTCTCTAATATATTTTCCATGGTTCTCATCAGGTGAAGGGTGAAGCAAACATATCGTATATATGTTCTCGTTACTATCGGGCTCCAGAACTCATATTTGCTGCTACAGAATATACGACGTCAATTGATATTTGGTCTGCTGGTTGCGTGCTTGCCGAGCTTCTTTTGGGCCAGGTTAGTTGCTAACAATTTTCTTAATGCTGCTCAAAGCCACCTTGAATGATATCTCGTTTTCTTTGTTTTTCCTTAGCCTTTGTTTCCAGGAGAAAATGCGGTTGGCCAACTTGTAGAGATTATCAAGGTGAAGGCTTGTTACTAATGTTTTATGTTATTAAGGATTTTGCAAGTTAATTATTTGTGTAATCCTGTTATAGTGTTCTCCTGTAGGTCCTTGGTACTCCAACCCGGGAGGAAATTCGATGCATGAATCCCAACTATACAGATTTCAGATTCCCTCAAATTAAAGCCCACCCATGGCATAAGGTATCCCTTTTACTATTTGCATTCTGGATTACTTTTGGAATATGTACTTAGAGCCGGCATAAAATGTATGTCTCCTCTTAAATAAATAAAAACTAGAAGTATGCATGAGAAATGGATAATACTAACCTATGGTCTTGATGTCGTTACAAGATAATGTATTACACTAGACTTGTGTCTCTGTTCACTTTTTTTTATAGTTGATTTCAAGTATAACAATATCCTCGATCCAGGTTTTCCACAAGCGCATGCCTCCTGAAGCAATTGACCTTGCATCACGCCTTCTTCAATATTCACCAAGTCTTCGATGTACTGCAGTGAGTTAACTTTTCTTTATTTGAATAGTTCAGATCGAGTTAACTTCTCCCTTTGATGAAAATATATCACCATGCTCCAAAGTTAAAGGGTATTTTTGCAAGAAATTATGTCATTTAATTAATATAATAAAAAGTCTCATGTCAGGACTGCTATAATTACCGTATTTCCATATGAAGATTCCTGCTTGTTTTACAAATATTTCCATTTAATAATGTGCATTCGTAGTGTATTTCTTACAAGCCTATTCTTTATTTTGTTATTACAGCTAGAAGCATTAGCACATCCTTTCTTTGATGAACTTCGTGAACCTAATGCTCGCCTTCCAAATGGCCGTCCTTTACCCCCACTTTTCAACTTTAAACAAGAAGTACGCAATCATCATCTTCTCTTTCTTCTTTTACTTCTTCTTCTTCTTTAATGCAGTTTTGAAGAAGTATATTTGGCACTTGTATTGTTTGACTGTTTGCATTCGTACTAAATTCTTTGGATCTCTCTGGGAGCTAACCAGTTTGTGCACCTTAAATGACTGGAGCACATTGGTACTGTTGATTGACGAGATTTTTAGCTATGATACTTGGACTCAAGTGTGAATGTCAGATACAAGTATATGTTAGACACGAATATATTCAATTTTTTTTTTTTTTTTTAAGATTTTCATGTATGTGGAGGGTTTTTGAAGGATCATATCTCCACACCCATGATTGGATATACATCAGACACGGTTACTTAAAGAAAAATGAAGAATTAGAGCAGCAACATGGATTTTTGGTCGTTTCAGTGTCTGCAATTCTATTAACATAAGGCCATTTCTTTTATAGCTGTTATTATTATTTTTCTCCCCTCTTGGCATTATCTGATCCTTTGTTATTAACTTCACATGCATTTCACAAACATTTTGCATGAAACATCAGTAGGATTAATTGCATATATTCAAATAGCCATTATGCGATTATGGAATTTTGTTTGGTTTAGTCCATTCTTATCGGGCAATCTTATATTCTTGTTCCTGGTAATGGCTTATCCACTGACTTCTCATGTGTAATTCATTTATAGTTAGCCGGAGCTTCCCCTGAGCTAATTAACCGGCTGATACCTGAGCATGTGAGGCGGCAGGTAGGTCTTGGTTTTCCACATCAAGCTGCCGGCACATAAATAATAAAATGCAATACAAGGAATTGAGTCTTCTGTAAGTGGATGGATTCAAAGCACGGACCTTCTGGACGCTAAACCGAGCATTGTGGCCTAGTCAGTGGATTTCTTGCCCAGCAAAGATGTATGCATATGCCAGCTTTTTCGGCTTAACAAGGAAGCTGGCGATATCTGTCTACTATGTGATTTTAGCTATAACATACTTTTCTGATATGTTTGTACAATGTTTCATTAGTAAAATTGAAGAAAGCTAATAGTATTGGGAAAGGTGATGGAATCTATGTCTAGCAAGGTAAAAGCGCTGCAATAGGCAGGTAGAAGCTGAAGGTAGTATTGCTTGCGTCGTAAATGTTGTGCAACAAACATGCGAACGGAAACTAGATTTCATCAATTTAAGGTCATCTTTTCTTTTTTCCACTATCAAGTTACTTTGGTATTACTTTGCGTTTGACTTTTTTTTTTGTTTTAAGTATTCATGTTTAACATTTAATGTATAGCTAAACATAAGTACATAGATATGATCTTTCAATACTTTTTTAAATATATGAAAAAATTTAAATATATATATATATATATGGATAGATATGATCTTTCAAGATTTTTTTTAAATATATGAAAAAAATTTAAAATATTATATATATTATATTTGTATTAAACATTTATATTTAAATTTAAGAAACATAGTTATAGTACCATGGGTTTGGCATTTACTTAGTTTTAAGTTTTGTGTGGAACATTATAAATTGCATCATGGACTTGTCCCTAAGAACAAGCGTTGGGAGTTAACGGGTAGCTGAGCAGGAAATGACCAAAGAACTTACCTCTGGCCCTTTGATTGACAAAGGGCTACAAGTATTAGTGAGGTATTGTATGCTTGTTAAGGTGTAATACGTGTTTTATATGCATATACTAAGATATATAATTTTAATAATTAGTTTTAAAGCGGTTCAACTTATCTTAACGAAATATTCTTTTAACTGATCAATATGCCTAACTTTTTTAATGAATTCTTGTTGGTCGGTAGTCGGTGTGCATAATTTTTTTGGGACAAAGTATTCGAAGCCGCAGAAATTCAATACCAAATAAGCTTACGCCTACAATTTGATAAATGTGTAGGCGTAAAATTCGATGAAAAATATATTAATTCCCTTAGGTTTATTTCTTTGAGTTAATTTTAAATACAAAGACTAATTTACCTTTTATTAATGATTTATTGTTTTATTTACTTTTGTTTTTTCATTTTTTTATCAAAGACCTTTTAATTAAGAAAATTTAATTAGTTTTAAAATTATTTTTAATTATTATTATTAAATTACATTGTAATGCAACTACATCATAAATATTTCAAACCTATCTTCAGGACAATATATTAACTTTGAAATGGATGAATTTTTTTTATTTGGCATAAATTAATAAAATTATTTTTAAAAATTTGGTGATAAAGAAATTAATTAAAATAATAAATAATAAATGAAAAAAATAAAGAAAATAAATAAAATAGGGTACTTATTATCTAAAGCAAAACTTAATCAGGTATAAATTTGATTCATGAAATTCTAATATTTGTTTTTTTTTTTT
>JBBYHM010000027.1:5289330-5307498 GCA_038381775.1 Adansonia rubrostipa
ATAACACACCAACAAGAACAATAAGAATTCAACATATCTGTTACTTTTTTTTCTACCATTATATATATATATATATATATATATATATATATATATATATTAAAAAGATGAAAAAAGAAAAACCTTAATTTTAAAGTACTTACTAATCAAAATCTTCGATTGGGAGATGGAAGTAGATTTTTCCTTCAGTTATTTGTTTAATTTGATAAATTTAATATATATATATATTTATATAAAGATTAAATTTTAAATTTAATTTTTATATTGTTTAATAATAAAAATAATATTTATTAAATTTAATTATAAAAATAATATTTTAATAATATAATTAATAATAAAATAAATTTTCTTATGAACTCAAATTAATATTAAAAAAATATTAAAAATTTTAAATTACTGTTAAACTTTATCCTACCATTGCGTAGATCTCTTTGAACCAAAGAAAATCAAATAAAAAAACTTTATTTTTCGGTCAAAATTTTTAAATATAATATTCATATGTAACATACTATATACAAAAATGAATTTGCATGCTTAAACGAAGGGACACAAAACGCTTTATTGGCAACATGTTCTGTTTACAGAGGTGTGTGTGTGTTTCTGAATTCCTGTCTGGAACAGATCTCTCTCTCCCTCTCACTAAAATAATAGTACTTTGTAATAACACATTATACACTTAGCATTACTTCATCACTCTGTATTTCTTTGGATTCATTTTCTGTTTTTCTTTTTTTTTTTTCTTTTTTCCCTTTTTGTTTGGGACTATAGTTTTCATTTGAAAGAGAGAGCCAGGGATTGTGAGTGAAAGAACATGTGAAGGTGAGGTGGTAGACAAAGAGAGAGAAATATTTAGATAGTTAGATAGAGATAAAGAGAGATCTATAGGGGTTCTTAATGATGCGAGCGGTTCATTTTTGCTTTTTGGGATTTATCAGGTGATTGCAGTTAAACACACCCTCTTTTTGCCTTCTTTTTTCTTACTTCTTTAGGTTCTTCTTCGCCTAATTTCTCGTTTTTTGGACGTAGAAATTATGGGTTTTTAGTCTTCAGCTTTCTTGATTTCTCTACTGTCCATTTCTTTTCAAAAGCTATAATCTTTGAGGGATTTTAGTTGTTTTTTGTTCTATGATTCATTTTTGCATGGTTCAAATTCTGGGTTTTGTGCCTTTTAGTCCATAGTATTGAAGTTGGAGACTTCTCATAAAAGGAGCTGTTCTTGCTTCCTTGTGGAGTTTAGGTTGCAGCTCCATGGTTTCAAGCTTGAATTTTTGGAAGTTTGCGTACATCTAATTACTTGCTTTACTTTAATCTTGTAGGTTAAAGGGCTTTTTGAGCTTGATAAGAGAGTTTAATATCATTTCAAATTAGGCAATGGCCCTTGAAAGTGAGTGCTTTCTTTTTGATGAAAGGTCTGAGTGAGCTTCAAGTTCGGTAGTTAAGACAATTTTGCTGAATTATTAGTGGGATTTTGAGGAATTTTGGTGCTTTTTAGCAGCCATAGTTAAGGAGAGATTTGGGGGCTGCTAGATTAATGAAAATACAATATGTTTTGAGTATGTTTATGTAAGTTGAAAGAGATTCTTCGGTCGAACATATTAATGCTTCGATCATGAGCAGGGCTGTTCGAGATAGGATTCTCAAGGATGCGAATGGTGATATCGATAATCATCTACGCAATCACATTCATTTGACTAATTGTATCCATTTGAAGAACCATATGCATAAACATAGCCCTATGTTGGCGGACAGGTCACTTATGAGGGACCTTATAGTCCTTCAACGATCACGATCCCTCAGGGATCCTTCTGCCAGTCCTCCCTCTTGGCGTTCACCTTGTGTTGTTGATTTGCTTTCGAAGAAGGGTGATAAGGATGCTGTCTTGGAGGGGAGAGGATCTGCGGGAATCGAGAGGCTGAGGGATGAAAGGAGGCTTTCAATAAGCTCGCAACCTTTAGCTAATTTCGCGAGTTCGAAAGTTGTTCCAGATGGGGTCGGTGAACAGGTGCCAGCAATTGGTAATCGTAGTGGTAAGAGTGGAGCTAGAGATCGTAGAAGAATTAGGAGAGAAGAATCTAGTCGGAGAAGTAATAGGACTGATCTTTCGGGTGAAAATAAGGAGCCTGTACAGGAGCAGGATGGTAAGGGTTTACCTCCTGATGCTATCTCGGGTAATTCTGGAATGAAAGACAGGAAGAGTGGAAAACAAAAGGGGAAGCAGACACAAGGCATCCGACTTAAGACTCCATCTGAGCAGTTGAATTACCTGTCTATGTATAGTGATGATGTAGCATCTTCAAATGTCCACCTTTGTGGAAAGCATGTTAGACCGGAGAAAATTGGTAGGGAACCTGAAGTCAGCATCCGTGGTCGTTCAAGTGGATTAAACAGGGCAAAAAGACGCAAGTTTCGAGGGTCAAGAAGAGCTTGGGCTGCTTCTTCTTCTAGAGAGGTTGGAGATCAGAATGAGTTGTCTGTGGCTTCTAATTCATTTAATCAGGGTTCCGTGTGTCCAAGGTATGGTGTGGAAGAAGAAGGAAATGAATATGAGGAGCAGAATGTTACTCGAGCCCCTAGAAATGGGTGTGGGATCCCCTTTAATTGGTCGAGAATTCATCGCAGGGGCAAAACTTTCCTTGATATTGCAGGAAGGAGTTTTTCCTGTGGTTTATCGGACTCTAGGCTAAGGAAAGGTGGGGCAGGTTCCCATGGACGATATGTTCCCGAAGTGCCTGTGGAATCTGATCAATCAAGCTCATCCACCAAAGCAGAGGCGCTGCCGCTCCTAATGGAAGCATCTGGCTCTCAGGACAGCACAGGGAATGCTGGTCGGGTGAATGATTATTCCGGGGAGCTAGGTATATTTGCTGATAATTTATTGAAGCGCGATGTTGATTCTGATCTTGCTTCTGAAGCTGGATCTGGTTATAAACGCAATTTAGGTGCGAACCTCCGTGGTAGGCACCAAAATCTTACACAAAAATACATGCCAAGAACTTTTAGAGACCTCGTTGGACAAAGTTTGGTGTCACAAGCCCTTTCTAACGCTGTCATCAAAAGGAAAATTGGATTGCTATATGTCTTTTATGGACCTCATGGAACAGGAAAAACATCTTGTGCTCGGATTTTTGCTAGAGCTTTGAATTGTCAGTCAGTTGAACAACCCAAACCTTGCAGCTTTTGCAAGTCTTGTATTTCACATGACATAGGTAAGAGTCGAAATATAAGGGAAGTCGGTCCTGTCAGTAATTTTGACTTTGAAGGTATTATGGATCTACTTGATAATATGATAATCTCTCAGCTGCCTTCACAGTACAGAGTTTTTATATTCGACGACTGTGATACTTTGTCCCCTGATTGTTGGAGTGCCATATCAAAGGTCATCGATCGAGTTCCCAGGCGTGTGGTTTTTATTCTTGTCAGTTCAAGTCTTGATATTCTGCCTCATATAATCGTGTCCAGGTGTCAGAAATTTTTTTTCCCAAAACTGAAGGATGCGGATATCATTCATACATTGCAGTGGATTGCATCCAGAGAGGACATCGAAATTGAAAAAGATGCTCTAAAACTGATTGCATCTCTATCAGATGGATCACTGAGGGATGCAGAGATGACACTCGAGCAACTGAGTTTGCTTGGGCAAAGTATCTCAGTTCCTCTGGTTCAGGAGCTGGTGTGTTTTCATAAACCAAATAGTATTTAGTATACATGCACTGGTTAATTTTTCTGGCTTTAAAATCTATGTTACTCAGACTCAAGTATGAGTGTCAGATAGGGGTATGTGTCCGACATGCTATGTTCAATTATTTCTAGGTTTTTCCATGTGTTTAGGAGGTCTATGGAAGGTGATATCCCTATACTCATGTCCGACAATATGTTTGGACACTGGTAGTCCAAGAAAAAATGAAGAGTCAAAGCAACATAGTTTCTAATAGTTCTCTTTGAAAACTGCCCTCTGTTTATTTGTTGCCTTAATCCGACAATCTCTTTATATCTCTTCAAATAATTATGTGTTCTTCGTATATTCCAGTTGATTTATTCTTCGAGGTCTTGTGATGTTGTCACTACTGCTGTGCCTGTTTGCTCGACTTTTTACTTAATCTAATCCGAACTGTTCTTTTATTTAGTTGACTTGAGTTTGAGACATGCACTTGTAATTTTCGATATCATTGGATTTTGTTATAATCAAAGTTACTCCCGCGTTTGGTCTTTTTATTTTTCATCTTTGGTGGGATAGTTCTAGCCCGGTTAAGGAGTGAGACCTTTGTCCCTGAGTTGAGAAAACTAAACAAAAGATGACAGAAGATTTACAGTGATTAGGCGATATCGCTACATACGACTGCTCTAAATTTTATTGATCTGATTCACAGGTGGGGCTTATCTCGGATGAAAAGTTGGTGGATCTTCTTGATTTAGCATTATCTGCAGACACAGTAAACACCATAAAGAGTTTGAGGGAGATGATGGAAACTGGTGTGGAGCCTTTATCTTTGATGTCACAGCTTGCTACAGTGATAACCGATGTTCTTGCTGGCTGTTACGATTTCTCTAAAGAAAGGCATAGAAGGAAGTTCTTTCGACGACAGCCATGTGAGTCTTCAAAGAGACAAATACTCAATTGACTTCTTTGTGTTTAAATATTTATCTTTCTTCCAAACTGATACAACCAATTTATGCAATCCAGTGTCGAAAGAAGATATGGAGAAACTGCGCCAGGCTTTGAAAACGTTATCCGAGGCTGAAAAACAACTGAGGATGTCTAACGACAAACTAACGTGGCTAACTGCCGCTTTGCTTCAGCTTGCTCCTGATCAGCAGTATATATTGCCTATTTCTTCTGCCGGAACTAGTTCTCATCATAGTCCCGTGCCTCGGAATGATATGGGTGGAAGAGATATAGCCAGGAATGGTGGTGAGCTTGTCGAGCTGCGTAATAACTCTAGAGAGTTGTCGACAAATGCTAGGCTGGAAAATCTCCATGCTGGAAGTTCAGGGAATTCTAAGACGGGTATCATGGAAGGTATAAATTTAGAAAGGAAGGGACATGCTGTGGCTGGGATGGCTCCTCAACAAACATCCTCAGTCCATGGTGATTTGCCAAGGGTTACCGGGAGGCAGAATGTAGTAAAAAAACGTAAGGGAATCGAAGAAATTTGGTTTGAGGTGCTTGAGAAGATTCAAATTAGTGGCCTAAAAGAGTTCTTGTATCAAGAAGGAAAGCTGATCTCCGTCAGTTTTGGTGCAGGTATATCCTTGTCTGCTTTATTCTCATTTTGCATTCCTTGATCATATCGGTGAAACATACTGATGCGAGAACTGTTGCAAGCTAATTACTTGTATTCCCATGAACAAGAAACTTTAGCAACTCAGAGCTGTAATGATGGGCATTTCAAGTTTAACGGTTTGTTGGAATTTAATGTTCATGGCCAAGGCAGAATAAGATGTCCCGAAAATTGATTTCAAGTTTTGTTTTTCTTTTAGATGATAGCTTCATGATCCACCATCCGAATTTTACATATAAATAGATTCAAAATTTGTTCCCTTTTTTCCCCCTTTTTACAAAGATTTCTTGTTATCCGTATCACCTCTAGCAGCCACACTTAGAAATGGTATGATAATTTTACTTTTAATCCATTGTTATTTTCTTTCAGCTCCAACTGTACAGTTGATGTTCGGTTCACAGATGACCAAATCTAAGGCTGAGAAATTTAGGGGGCATATTTTACAAGCATTCGAGTCCGTTCTTGGTTCTCCTGTTACAATTGAAATTAGATGCGAGGTAAAGAAAGATGCCAGAGCCGGTGTTCGTCGAAATTTTTATTTTCCAGCTTCCGGGGATGGTCCATCTCAGATGGTCATGGATCCAGAGTCTATGAGAGATAGAGATGCCCGGGTCAGCTCTCAAGCTCAGGTGTTGCACCCCGGATCTCTTGAAGCGGGAACGAGTGAAATTGTCGAAATACCAGCTTCTTCGAGAGAAGCAAAGTATAATGAACATGCTGAGAACACAGAATCTAACATAGGAGATCCGAGAGTGGCCGATGCTGCAGCTTATAGGAAATCGGCATTGGAGTCATCCTCAGGAAGACAGAAAGTCGGGGAACTAAGTCAAAGTCAGAGCATTGTTAGAAGTAAGGTGTCCCTCGCACACGTACTGCAGCAGGCAGAAGGATGTACGCAGCAAAACAAATGGTCAAAGTGCAGAGCAGTTTCCATTGCTGAGAGGCTTGAACAGGAGAACCTGTATGTATATCTGGTGCCATTATTAACTCTCCTGTTACGTCAGCTTGATAAGCTATGTTACTTGGACTTGGTGTGAGTGTCGGATATTTTTATATGTCCGACACGGATATATTCTTTTTTTTTTTTTTCAAAGTTTTTTCATGTGTTTGGTGGGTTCTTAGAGGGTCATATCCAATACCCATGCCTAGATATTCATCAGGGGTGCCGGACATGGATACTTTAAAAAAATGAAAAGTTAGAGTCACATAGTTGATAAGTTGCTAGGTAATCTTTGTATATATTTTTGCTATATCTCTCTATCCTAGTCCCTGGAACTTTAATTCGTCATTGTTCTCCTAAGCATCGTACTATGATGCAAATTTAGAATAAATTGGAATGTCAATCATTTTAAGCTGTCTTAAACTAAGAATTTACTTCCGAATTTGTAAATTTCAGGAGATTGGAGCCTAGGTCGAGAAGCTTGCTTTGCTGGAAAGCATCTATAGTAACTCGTCGGAAGGTAATTTATCTTATATCTAATCTTCTTAAGTTAGCATTATTCTAATGAATCTAACCTCCAATAATTTGACTCTATGCAGTAGTTTTAACCTATGTTACTTAGACTCGGGTGTAAATGTCGTATATAAATATATGTCTGATATAGATGTGTTCTACGTTTCTTAAGTTTTCCATGTATTTGGAAGGTCCTTGAGGATCATAGTCTCATACCTTTATCCATATATGCGTCGAATACAGTGTCGGACACGAGTACTTAAAAAAAAAAGAGTTGGAGCAGGGTAGGTTTTAACAATGCTTGATCATGCTTTCTAAGATGTTTGCTTATGTCCCACAGCTTTCTCGTTTGAAAATTCAGAAACGAAGATCACGTTCGATTTTGAAGCTTGTGTCCTGTGGTAAATGTCTCTCTTCGAAATCTCCGAGGTAATATGAAAAAAAAAAAATTTTGGATGGCTTTGAATGGTTGAAGCATGACTTATTTAAATTCATATTACATTTGTAATTAGCTATATGTTCTTGCTGTTTACACGGTCAAGTTATCTCTGTCAAGTCTTTTTCTTCGAATAAATGTATAAGTTCTTCCCGATGAGAAAATTTAGGCAGGAAATTAGATATAGTTTCAGCAGTCAGCTCAGCCTCAGCACATATTTGTAGTGAATTTGTATAATCTTTTTGCAATCATTATTCGTTGTTGATGATGATTGATTGCGGATTTTGATTCTCGCGATCAAATGACGCATATCTATAGCTACGTTATTTCGATTCTTTATTTTTTCTTAAAATATTTTATCCGAAATCCGTGTTCAACACGCATGCAGACAAGGGTATGAGGATACGACTTCAAAGACCTTCTAGATATATGGAAAACTTAGGAAACATTAAGAACACCTGTGTCGGACAAATATCGATGTCCAACACTAACAATCAAATCCGAGTAACGTAGTCCATCAGTTCATGATACATGCATTATTTAAGGAGTACCCACCAACAGTTTCTCAAACAATGGCTAGCATGTCAGTAGAAATGAGGTTTCCATGTTCCTGAAACGTTTTTAAAGCACCTTTCAGACTTAAAGATTTAATGTTGGAAAACGATTTGAATGAATGAAGGAAACAAGAAAGACCCAAATCTATGTTTGTATCAAATAATACAGTCCCTACAGCCCCATCTAAATTTGAACTAAAAAACTTTGAAAACTCATAAGACTCAGTTTCATGCTTTGAACCCCTTCTTTACTCCATACAACCATTTCAAAACCCATCATTTTCTTCTGACGCTAGAAGATTGATGTTTGAACTTTGAACCCAAAATCCAATGAGGTTTAAAATTAATTAAATTAAAAAAAAAAGAAAAAAATCACTTCCTTTTATGAATATAAGGAACCCAAACTAAAAGCTTTTAAAATTCAGAGTTTAATTTAGTTGATTTATATAATTATTTTTAAAATATCATATTTATTAAATTTGGGTTTAAATTTTATCCATCTATAATCTTTTTTCAATTTTTATACGTTAGGGCTACGCCTTGCTTCGTACAAAAACAATTATATGACTATTTGTTTCTCTTATCTCTAGATGATGACTTTCTCATAGTTATACAATAAAAATATAAAACAAAAATAAAAATAAAAGATGATATAAATTACGATAAAATATAAAAAAATTAATTAATATTAAGTTAATTACTTAAAGATCTATATAATAACGAAAAATTTTAATCAATACTTATAAGCATCGACATAAAAATTTTTAAAATAAAAAACTGTAATTATTACATTATTTTTTAAAATTTTTTATAAAAATAATTAATTTAATATAAAAAATTCTTTAAAAAATTGAAGGAACAGTTCAATAATATTTCTCTTCAATAGTTTACATCAAATCATTGATTCCAGCATCGAGAAATTATAGGGAAAAAATGTTCCGTATCTCGTACGTCCGAATTCAATATAAAACAATCAATGGGATTTTTTTTTTTTTTTCTAAGTCTACTCTGAAATCATTAAATCTTACATTTATTTATTGATTTGTACATTAATTAACTTATTTTTAGGGCTTAAGGGAACACCGCATAAACCGGTGTGTTTTTTTTTTTTTTTCTCATGATAGAAAGTCCAAACATTTCTTTGACTTTTTCGGCGGAATTGACCACCGCACTCTTTGAACGTGGCGTGATCGTGACGGACAATAATTGATTGTGTTTTCGACGGACAGAAATGTTCCACGTGGCTATCCAACTTGCAATCCAGGGCAACGGTATTGGAGAGTACACGTGGATACTCGTAAAGTCAACAATTACGGTTGAGCCAGCTAGAATCCTTAAATTGACACGTAGCTGCTGATCGCAAGACTCCCGTGTTGCAGACTCTTTTTTTTTCTTTAAAAAAAAAAGGTGTTTCCTTTTCCTTCCTTGTTTTGTTATTCAATGGCAAAAATCAAAAGGGATTTTTTAAAAAAAAATTATTTTACTTATATATTTATGGGGAATGCGATGTTTATCGATCAAAATGATTTGAAAGTCATTTTATTAATTAAAATAATATTAAAATATATTTTTATATTAATATTTATAATTAAATTTAAATAAATATTTTTATTATTTAAATAATAATCAATTGAATTAAATAAATTATATTTAAATTTGATTTAATATGAGTCAGGTTTTTTAAATTGGACGGATTGTAACGCTATGAATAGATCTATTTGGGGAGTGATTATGAACAAATTGATTAAAAGGACCCATGTGAAACGGCAATTTTCAATTATTGTTGAATTTGCAACGCGTTTTGACAGCATTTTATCGGCAGTTTGATTTGTTTAAGGAAAAAAGAAACACAGTTTTGGATTGTGTTTCCATGAGAAGCAGTGAAGAACGACGATAACAAGATCTTTCGCTATGATGGTTAAGTTTTCTTTGTGTTTTGCATTTTATATAATTTTCATATAAATCTATAAATGGGATAGCTTTTTCTTAGATTCAAAAATTCGGATATTTATTTCTTGTTTATATTATATTATATGTTATAATCGTATTTAAAATATTATATATTTTTATTATAAATTTTAATATATTAATAATTTATATTATATAAATTTTGACACAATTTTATATGATGTCCTGTTCAAATGATACAAACTTAAAATTCCCACTAATTTTCATATAAAAAATTGATGTCATGTAGGTGTCAATTGGCCTAGCCGTAGCTTAAAAATTTTATATTCTTTATCCAAATCTGAATTTGGTTCGATCCAACCTATTAAAAGTATTCATATTTACTATTTGTAAGTAATAAAAATCTAAAATTTTTTTATATTAATATTTATATATTTTATAATTAAATTTAAATAAAAATATTTTTAACTATTAAATTAAAATTTGGATTAGATCGAGCTGGCAAAAATTAACAAAAAGGCATATCCAATGCTTACACCAAATGAATTAAACGAATAATTTGATTCATGGACAGATCTAATTCAAATTTCATGCATTCTATTTACATTATTATTTTAATTTCTTTTGCCCTTTTTCATTTGATCTCAAAATTAATCTAAAGGATCATTGATCATTCCTTTTCTTTTCTTCCCCTTATGTTTCACTTTTATAAGTTGTGGTTAAGATAGGGCAAAAGAAAAAAATCGAAAAAAATCAAAAATCTATTTAAATCGCAATATATAAGTCACTTCAATTCCATTGTTATTAAACTCGATTTAGATGATAATTAGTTATATTCAATTTGATTTAATTTTTAATTTATAAATTAAAAATCATAATTCTTTAAATCAAATTAAATTTTAATTTTTATTATATTTTAATTTTTCATAATATAAAGATAGATATTTTATTTTTAAATTAATAAAAATATTAAAATAAAATAAAAATATATTTTTTAAAAATTGATAAATCGAATAAATTCGAACATATAAAATTCACTTTGAATGAGTTTAGTTTAGATGGAATTTAATTTAATTTTTTTTTTTTAAAATCAAAGTATTATATGTTAACCAATTTTTTTAAACCTAACCGAATCATTATTACACCGATTAAAGGTGACGTTCTATTTTTTTTTTAAACTTTGATAAAGTAGGAATGTCAACGAAATCGGCGAGGGACCGATTTCGTGTTTTTTACATTATATTCATCCCGTCCTGTACTCTTAAGGATATACCCAATTCATGAGAGAACGTTTTGCGGAAAATGATGGAAAAACAGCTTAGGAAAGTTCGAAGGAAAGAAAATATAGAGACCCTCCAAATTTTAGGCTTGAAAAAAATAAAAAATTAATATTTTAATTATACATATTAATTAAAATATATAAATATATATCGAATACAGATATCATATGTTATAAATTATAACACTTTAATAATTTTTACATATTTATTTGTTCATATCGTATTATTTTTTGTATATTGCTTTAATTATTTTTTCATGTAATGTTTGTATCGTATAATTATATTATATTCGAAATTGTTAAGTTCAATCGATATTATCTAAATAACTCACAATTTTATTATTTGCATATTGTGTTTGTATTACTTTTTTATGTTATAATTGTATCCAAGATATTATATGTTTATATAAATTTTGATACAAATAATTTTTTATATAAAATTTGATATATTTATCTATTTATATTTTTTATTTTTTTAAATTATGATATATTTATATATTCGTATAATATTATATGATTATTTTATATTATAATAAATTAAGATATAAAAATAAACTAAATATTTTTTAAGCATTATTTAAGTTTTACTCTCGCAATAACAAATAAATAAAATATTATAAAATAATTAACATTAAATTATTAAAACTATAATATATTCTCTATTTTTTTTTTTGTATAATGTTAAAATACAACACCTTCCAGCGAAGTCGAACTAACATTCTAGCATATTTAAAACCGTAGTAATAATTTGCTTTAACTCTTCAAAGAAGCCTGTTTTGTCGACTAAAGACATGCTGTTTTTTAAAACTGCTTTTCCGTTTGTTTTGAGTGTTGAATTTGCGTGTCCGAAGGCCAACTTAAGAGGTATTTACGGATTAAATTATAATTTTATTTTTTAATTTAAATTAAATTAATTAAATTTAAAAATATAAATTATTATTTAAAATAATAAAAATTATTTTTATATTAATATTAATATTTTATAATTAAATTTATATAAAATATTTTTATTATTAAATAATAATTTAAATTGAATTAAATTAAATTAACGACGAACCTCTTAACTTGTCGCAATTGCCTTTTTCCTTTTGCCGGATAGAACTTGGCAAGCAGATGCGAAGATAAAGCGAAAGCAGAAAAGCTAATCTTTTAACGACTTCGCAATACCACGCGCCGAAAATTCACGTGGGCCCAGTGACAATTTTTTTCAACCCTTGAAATCAATTCTAATGCAAATACGTGTATCGACAGTCATATATTTTATTATACCATATTTATATTTAATTTCATTTATATTAATATAAATTTTTATATATTAATAATTTATATAGTGTAATTTAAAATATATATATTTATATTATTTTTTATATTATTTTTTAATTATTTTTATGTTATATTTAATATTATCAACTCTAAATTTTATATTCTTTTTATGTGTATTTGAAAGATAATTATTTTTTATTTATTAATTGAATTTAAAAATTATATCAACAGATTTAATAAAATAAAACAATTTTTTCGAATAAAAATGTTAAAAAAATCAATGTAACAAAATAAATATTGATTAATTACTTAAATTCACTTGTAAATTTTTAAAATTTTACTGTATAAAATTAAACCGAAAAAATATAATTATACTCCTTTAATTGTGATTGCAAATATATATATATATATATATATATATATATATGTACGCATTATATGAAGTCATCTTACTAAAAAAAATTAGGAGTGTTATAAAATAGAAGGATTTGCAAATTAATAGAAAAAGCTTGTTCTTTTTTAGGTTATAAATTTATTTTACTTATGATGCTAGTAATAGATATTCACGTACATATGATTACACTACAATTCAAAAAATTTTTAAATTTTTTTATTTAAACTCAAATTAGACTTGATTTGACTCAAAAATTTAAATTACTTTTAATAAATTAAAAAAATAAAAAATATATTAATGTTTATATAATTTTATTATTAAATTTAAATAAAAAATTTTTAATATTAAATAGTAATTCAGTTTGAAGGCTTACCCAACTTAGAAAAACCATGTCCAAGACCCGACTTCATAAATAAATCTAATAATTAGTGTGCTAAGTTTTATACTTTTCATGTAATCATCTATATTATAAATAATAAGAGTGGTGGGATTGATGTTACGATTTAAGTAATATCAATTCAAGTAGAGAAATTATTTAAAAGATAAACTAAAATAAAATAAAATTAGAGATGTTTTGGTATTTTAATTTATTAGAATCGGCAAACCCACCCATTATGTGGGTGGAAGAGAGAAAAAAATGTTAAAAATGCATTAAAAAAGTTATTTTTGGTGATTATTGATAAAAAAATTTAAAAATAGTGACAAAAATATCCTTATAAATATACATTTTTTATTTTTTATTTTTGGCTTTTTTTATAATTTTTTTGATTGAGTCGGTGTTATTTGACTTGTGATATCGAATTTAGTTAGTGACTTGATAATTATAGATAGATTTAGATTTTTATATGCATACATAATTTTTAAAAAGCTACTTTCTATTAAAAAATATTCGAATCTAATAAAAAATACTTATTTTATTTTTTAAATCACTTGTAATTTATGAGTGTTTCATATTCTAGTATAAATATAAACACGGTATAAATTTAAATTCAAATATAAATATACTATTTGTATTAACCCTTTTATATCAATCTTATTTAAATTTATTATATTTATATTATATTTTTATATTTGTAACTGCACTAGTAATTTAATTGAATTTGAAAATGACGTCAAGATTGTAAACCAAACCCCCCGGGAAAGCCAGCGAAGAACTAAAAACAAGTTTAATTAAAACCCGCGAGGGGCGGAGATAGGTTAAGTTGCGGTTTGAAAAAAAAAAATTTATTTAGTTTAAATTTAATTAAATTTGATTTGTTTAATTTTATTTATATTTTTTTATGTATAATTAATAAAAAATTAAAAAATTATCTTTATATTAGTATATATATTTTATAGTTAAATTTAAATAGAAATATTTTTAATTATTAAATAATTATTCAGGTTAGATTGGGCTGATTCGAATTGATAAAAGATATGTCCAAGGCTTGAGCCACGAACAAAGCTAAGTTTAATCATACAAAAACTCACTCTTTTTTATATCCAAAATTCATGTATCCCGTGTATCTATATTGTATTTGTATATTTTTTATATTATAATTATGTTTATATTGTTATACATTTATATAAAATTTAATCTATTAATAATTTATATTATATAAATTTGACATGTACTCATTCCATGTTCATATGTTTATATATTTTAATTATTTTTATATGATGTTCACAATTGAATTACCCCTAAAAAAATTTGAATTCCTTACCCAAGCTCAAATTCGACATAGCTCTAATTATTGTTTAAAAATATTTAATAAATAAAAATTATTTTTATATTAATATTTATATATTTTATAGTTAAATTTAAATAAAAATTATTATTTTCTTAAATAAATAGTGATTCGGGCTTGTCAATCCAAATCAGAAAAACCGTGACCAAGCCCATTTCGATTCAAACCTATTGAATTGAGTGGATTATTTGATCCTTGAAGGAACCTTTTAATCATACAATCACATAATGTCTAATATTTAGGGATGGCAATGGATAGTATGGATTTAAATATTCGTAATTGTCTAATATATTTTTTGTGGGTTCGAAGTGAATGTGGATCTGATAGTAAAATTATCATTCGCAACGAATTCCCAACAAATGCAAATGTGAATATTTGGATCTTTATTATTATAATTTACATTACTTTTATAGCTAATGAATTCGAAATACAAATATATTATCTAAGTCTAAATTACTTTTGAGAAGAATAACTTTGAATATCGGAATCATTATTTATTTTTTATAAAATACAAAAAATTTATACTTTTGAAAATAATCAAACTTTGATTTTTAAAATTAATTACTTATTAAATTTTAATTTTTAATAAATTTAAATAATAAATAATTTCTAATTTAAGAAAATTATGAATTCAAATTGGACTATTATAACAAAAATACAAATATTTGACCAGCTTCAAATCCACTCTCGCACAAAAAGTCCAAATCCTGGAAAAAAACTGTCAGCCCTGTCCCAGGACCATTAAAGCCATTATATTTCTCTATCTCTCACTCTTTAAACAGTAGGTAGAAGGAAAAGATAAAGGAAACGAATGGACAAGAATCATGGATAATTCTGCAAAGTCAAATCCATAGAAGCTCAACTGCATGGGAAAATTTTATAATAAAAAGAGTCTTTCAAGGAAAATTCATTGCCTTTTTTCTTTCATCTTCCTTAACGCGGAATCCATTTTTTTATATACAAATCATCTCTCTCTCTTGAAAAGAATCCCATTTTCTGGCTCTCACTTGTATAAATAAGAAGCTTTTTTTGGGCGGTTTAAAGACCAGTTCTTGCTATCACATATATGTATAAACAAATATTCTTTGAAGATTCTACCAGCAACCAGAAATTGATTAAGGCTAAAAAATCCTGGGTGTTCTTTGTTTTTTTCATTTCATTTGTTTTTTCTTGAAATCTAATTCTGGTTTTTCCTAGATTTGGTTCTATTCGTAAGGCCGTTGTTTTAGAGTTCAAACTTTGGAGTTATCAACCATGGCGACAGCGGCTGTATTCTCTTCTTTGCGGAGGCGAAGATTGCCGTCTTTAGAGGCGTTCTTGGCTCCCGTTGACTTAACAGATGTAGCTCTTGTTCAAACCCTGGCAGCCATTTCATCTGAGCTTGTCTCTTGCTTTTCCAACAAAGTTTTCTTCTTCCAGCGACGGAATTCTCGATCCTTGATTCGAAAGATTGAGATTTTCGTTGTTCTGTTGGAGTACTTGAAGGATTCAGGATCAGGTTCCATGTCGAGCCTGCCATCAAGAGCCATATTGTGCTTCAAGGAGCTCTATTTGTTGCTATATAGGTCAAAGATACTGCTTGATTACTGTGCTCGATCCAGTAAGTTATGGCTTTTGCTTCAAAACCAATCGATTTCAGGCCATTTCCATGATTTGAATCAAGAAATTTCCACCCTTTTGGATGTTTTTCCATTGAACGATGTTGAATTGAGCGATGATGTTAGGGAACAAGTTGAGCTGTTGCAGAAGCAAGCTAGGAACTCAAAATTGTATGTTGATAAATCCGATGAAGATTTAAGGGTTAAATTCTTTTCATTTCTTGATGAATTTGAGAATGGGAGGGTTCCAAATCATGGGGAATTGAGATTGTTCTTTGTTGAGAGATTGCTGATTAGGGATGCCAAAAGTTGCAGGTCTGAAATTGAGTTTTTGGAAGAACAGATTGTGAATTATGAAGGGGATATTGAACCTAATGCATCTATTCTTACTGGATTCGTTGCGATTACCCGATATTGTCGGTTTTTGCTGTTCGGATTCGAGGAAGATGAGTTGCAGTTGTGTTTTCGGAATCAGAAGAAACCGAGAAAAGGGTTGATAGCTAGGGAGATCGCGGATACGTTTTTAACCATCCCGAGGGACTTCTGTTGTCCGATATTGTTGGAGTTGATGAGAGATCCGGTGATCGTTTCAACAGGGCAAACCTATGAGAGGAGTTCGATATCTAGGTGGATGGAGGAAGGGCACTGTACTTGTCCGAAAACAGGCCAAATGCTCGTCCATACTCGTCTTGTTCCGAATCGAGCTTTGAGGAACTTGATCATGCAGTGGTGTACAGCTCATGGTGTCCCGTATGATCCTCCGGAGAGCACGGATGCATCTGCAGAGTCTTTTGCTTCAGCTTCGCCGATCAAAGCAGCGACCGAAGCCAATAGAGCGACAGCAACACTTCTTATCGAACAACTCGCGAATGGATCTCAGTTAGCTCAGACTATGGCCGCTCGCGAGGTTCGATTGTTGGCTAAAACAGGGAAGGAAAACCGAGCTATTATCGCTGAGGCTGGGGCGATACCAAACTTACTGAAGTTGCTATCGTCTTCGAGCCCCATTGCTCAAGAGAATTCCGTTACCGCATTGTTGAATCTATCCATTTACGACAAAAACAAAAGTCGAATCATAGATAAGGACGGTTGTCTTAGATCGATTGTCGAAGTCTTGAGGTTCGGACTCACAACGGAGGCTAGGGAAAATGCTGCTGCAACATTATTCAGCCTCTCAGCAGTTCATGACTATAAGAAGAGAATAGCCAATGAGGAAGGGGCAGTCGAAGCCTTAGCGGGATTGCTGGGAGTCGGAACCCCAAGAGGGAAGAAGGATGCTGTAGCTGCTTTATTTAATTTGTCGACTCACACGGACAATTGCGCGAGAATGATAGAAACTGGAGCTGTAACAGCGCTTGTGCAAGCTTTGGGGAATGAAGGGGTTGCGGAGGAAGCAGCCGGTGCATTGGCCTTAATAGTCCGGCAGCCAATCGGGGCTGAAGCAGTGGGAAATGAAGAAACGGCAGTGGCAGGGCTAATCGCGATGATGAGATGCGGAACACCAAGAGGGAAAGAGAATGCGGTTGCAGCATTGCTCGAGTTGTGTCGCAGTGGTGGCGCTGCTGCAACTGAAAGGGTGCTCAAGGCGCCGGCATTGGCCAATTTGCTTCAAATGCTGTTGTCTACGGGTACAAAACGGGCACGACGGAAGGCTGCATCGCTTGCTAGAGTGTTTCGGAGTTGCGAGAATGGATCCAGCCATCTCGGCGGATTGGATGTCGGATACGCATATGATGGCAACTCAGCTGCGAATAATTCGAGTTTAACAGCTGATGTATCAGTGCCAATGTCCATTTCAGTATTGTAATGGTAAATTTCCCATTTTTTGTTAGTAATTTATTTACAAAATTCTTTCATTTAAATTTCAGATAATGAGAAAAAAAAATCTATAGGAATGAGATACCTTGATCTGTTGTAACTTTGATCATTTATGTGTTGTCCAGTGAATTAGATCTCTATCATACAATAATACGGGAAAAAAAAGACTTTACAAGTTCACGACAATATATAATCTGATAGTTCGTGTATTCGCATTATATTTATATTATTTTTTATGTTAAAATTATATTTAGAGTGTTACATATTTATATGACTTTTGATACTAAGACCTAAACCTCCAAGATCTTGCCGAAATTGCCTATTCACTTGTCGGAGTTCACGAGCTCTAAGCACATTGAATGTTAAGTTTGGAATTTAAAAAGCTAAGGGCATCCAAAGTCATGGTTCGATTTAAATTCGGTAATTTTGAACATGGCACGAGTAGAATATATCAATACT
>JBBYHM010000027.1:5349176-5367675 GCA_038381775.1 Adansonia rubrostipa
ATATTATAATTATATTTAAAATATTTTATAATTTATATAAATTTTAATATATTAATAATTTATATTATATAAATTTTAAAATATTTATATTTATGTCTTGATGTTATATATTTCCGAGACCCTTCTATACCATTAGTAGCTTCGCCGCTGTTTTAGTGTATGGTCACATCCTGATGAAACTACATACCTGCCTATAGGGAAAGTGAATAGGTTGCTGTCAGTTAAGTTTATCGTTAAATTTAATAATTTAATAATTTATATAATATTTATATATCTATATATTATAATTATATTTATATAAATTTTTATATTTTAATAATTAATAATACATATATTTTAAAATATTTATATATTAATTAATATTGAACGGATAGCATACTTAGAATATTCAATAGTAAAGTAATGTGTAAATATAAATTGGATGAAAGCTTATAAAAATTCCACCAAAGATATAAAAAAAAAAAATGCTTCCGAGCTTCTAAGTCATTCATATAGAGTTCCATTGAGGATATGCACAAAGGAGTTACTTGCTAATATGAGTAACTAGCTAGATTCCATGGTCCTTGAGACCATAAAAAAAGAACAAATTTGTTTTTTTTTCAAATTTTAATATTTATATATATATATAGGATTCAATTTTAACTTTTTTCTAATGATAAAATCTCATCAATTATTAAATTAAATGATAAGAGGACAAACAATTAATGAAAATATCTGGAAATATATATATATATATATAACATTAAAAAATATTTAGTTAGTGCTTTTTATGAGATTTGTTCATGGATCAGATAGTATAATTAGTTTATGTGACTTGATTCATATTAAGTCGAACTTGAGTAATAAATTTTAAATTTTAACTCGATCCAAACTCTAAACTGAACCAACATAAAAAAAAAAATTCAACCTCCAACATGTATGATCTTATGTGTACATTAGAGATATATAGCAAAAGCAAAAGTTTAACGGTGCAAACTTCCCAAAATAATAAATGAAATTAATTATTGCATTACATTTTCTTAAAATTTTATAAAAATAATTGATTTGATATAAAAAATTATTTTAAAAAATTTAAATGATTAAAAAGTACTTATAAATACCTATTAACCAAGTTCATAATAAAAATATGCTACTTGCAATGTACCAATGCCATGATTTGGGGCATGCTTCATTGCAAGTTCCTAAACTTATGTCTGTTCAAGAAATGATACATCACATAAATTCAGGACTAGTGCTACTAAACATCAAAGTTAATATGGGGTCATCATCGAAGTAAATGGATCGGAAAAAAAAAAAGGGTAAAAGCAGTAAACTTCGCAGCAGTCCTAATTTACTAATAGAGCTCTGGTAGTGATGATCAAGAGCGAGGAAGATGAAGAATAACTGCAAGCCTTAACACGAGCAGAGTAGCTGAACCAAGACTGGATCGAGTTCATTTACGCTTTGCCTTCATTTCAAATTCGAGTTGTTCAATCAATAGGAGCAGGTAAGCGCTAGTCTTTTGGAGTAATCGTACTGTCCTTTGAAACAATCCCGGGCTGACTCTATACCTCGCCGCGAAGGTCGATTTCCCTCCCTCTATGTGCTTATTATCGGACCTTTGTTTTCCCCTACTAGGGCACACAAGCCTATTCGCATTTACCTCAACCATTTTTTTTAGGCACAATGCAGGCAGTTATTGATAAATAGAAGAATCATGACGGGCATTTTCATGTACCAGTTAAAGTTTTACGTCGGTTTAGTAGAGATTATATTCATTCTGATACAATAATAGGTAAATTCGAAAGACAAAAAAATATATCTTGAGACTTTTTTGATTTTATTGAAAGCACAACTTAAATTTTTTTATTGGGTTCATAATTATCCTTATACATAGATCTTTAAGATTGGTGTATTTTTTTTATCATACATCCCACGGTTTTATGAAAATAAATTTTGAATATGATAATTTAGGAGGAGAAATTATCTCATACATCATCAATAAAATTTTTAAAATTTATAAATTAAATTAATAGAATGACACATATTTTTTTAAAATATATTAAAAATATTAATTAATAAAGTAAGACATACGATGAATTGATATTCTTTTAACTCTGCTCGAAGTTAAAAATTTTGATTGTTAAATTAAAAATGAACTCAATTGAAGAAACCCAAAAAGAAACCTTGCCTATTTTCAGTAGATTTTGTTTAAAGGGATGGACTACTTGCTCGATGAATAGGATCTTGACAAAAATTTATTATTTTAAATTATTTTATTTAAATTATTATTTAATAATAAAAATATATAAATATAAATATAAATATAAAATATTTCTCGAATAATAAAACGAGTCGTATAACTGGCTCAAGAGAAGAGGATAAAGAAACTTGAACCGTAACGCAGCCTTGCCAGTGGACAGGTGTAATTTTTAGAAATCAAAACTTGAATTAATTTGATGGCATATCACGTGCCCGAGAAAATGAGTGTATTCAACCAGACAAGAATAAGGAGGAAAATATTTTGTTCCAAGCTTCAACTGCTGTGAATCCATGGGGTTCGGCCTGCAAAACTCAAGGACCCAAATTCGGCTTTAATTTGGATTGGTTGGTAAAAATTCTAGGTCCAATTTTTGGTCAGTTTTATAGATTTGGAACTCAAATTAAAGCCTATTTCTACCCCCAACCTAAAAGTTGAATTTCTTGTCAGTCTCAGCCACGGCTTTCAAAGAAAATGCAGAAGAAACAAGAAATTCTTTTGCTCGTTGCCCAGTAGTTTTTCTTTTCCGATCTCTCAACAGCTCTATATAACTTTTATGGCATTGTCTTCAAAATAAAGAAATACAGATGTCGTTCCTTCAAGAGTTTTCAGCTGGTAAGGAGCTTTATTTCGTTGTTTCAACAGTCTTAATATTTATTTTCTTTATCTTTTTGGTGAACATGGGAGTATTTGGAAGGTTTTTTATATTAATTTTTTTGGGAAGTTCCAATTTTTTATTTATTTTCTTTGAATTTTCTATTCATGGAAATTATCTGTTGTTGAATTTTTAAATGGGACTTACAGAATTCTAATGTCTAACTTGTGAAAAAAAAAATTGTCTTTTCCAGGAAAGTGAAGACAGAAACAGGGATTTTGAGTTTTCTTGATTCCTCATAGTGACACATAATGTTAGCTTAGGTTTGAATTTGATGCAAAATTATCTATGTATTGAAAGCTGTGATGAAACTAAATTGTACCCTTCTGAGTGCAATCTCATTTGAGACAAGTCCAACAATTTCATAATTACCTAAGGAAAAAAAAAGTTGCATTTTTCCTGTTTATCTGATTGTGAAAGCCCTATTATCTGTAGCTTTTAAGGTAATCAACAATGGGATATCATTTGTGAGGTGTTGAAGATAGTGGCATAATGTCTTTCTAGATGTTTGATGTCTTGTAATAAGCTCTAGGCATATTTATGATCTACTGGCGCATGCCCTTGTATATGAATGCGAGTATGTTTTGAGTTAGTTTTTGGTTTTTTGAGTAAGCGAGGGTGTTTTTCTTGTCCAAAGTTCTAAATCTTGCTTTATCTTTAGCAATACGTGATGTCCATAATCGACAGGTATCAGCTACGACCAATTGTTGATTCCTCTTTTAGTGGGACTTCTGATGCGAGTATGTTTTGAGTTAGTTTTTAGTTTTTCAAGTAAATTCCGGTATTTTTTTTATTGCCCAAAGTTCTAAATCTTGCTTTATTTTTAGCGATACATGATTTTGATAATCGAAAGGTATTAGCTAGACCAATTGTTGATTCCTCTTTTAGTGGGACTTCTGATGCGATTATGTTTTTGAGTTTGTTTTTAGTTTTTTGAGTAAGTGCAAGTATTTTTCTTGATTAAAGTTCTAAATCTTTGCCTTATCTTTTCGATACATGATTTGGATAATCGACAGGTATCGGCTATGATCAATTGATGATTCCTCTTTTAGTGGGACTTCTGATGCCATGGCCACCCTTATTCTGGTAAGTAAGTTATGGTTGGTATCTGAATCTGATTTTGTTAAACTAATCAAATTCTGTAAAAGCAATTTAACTTCCATGCTTAACTGAATATCTTCAATATCTGCTTTGTATATTTTACCCTTAGTTCCCTCCAAATCCCTCTTCTTGTTGTGCATTTTCTTCATTGTTTTCCTGGTATTTTATAACAGATCAAGATTAGTTGTGGCTTACAGGAGTTCCTATGCTAGAAAACTAGCTGATGTTCTAGGGTGAGGAACACATGTTTAACCCCATGTCAAATGCTGAGAATTTTGTGAAAATCTTAAATTGAAAGCTTTGCAAATTTTACATTGTAGGGCTATGTGGCTCCAACTCTTCATTTTTCTTGAATTGCCCGTGTTTGAAATTTGTGTTTTACGCATAGCCGGACATGGGTATGGGGATATGATGCTTTAAGAACCCTCGAAATATGTGGAAATCTTGGAAAAAATTGAACATACCCTTGTCTGGCACTCACACTCAAGTCCTAGTAATATAGTTGTAGGGTCGATTGGAGGGGGACAGGAAAAAAAAGCTGATGTAATTGTTAATCAGATTAAAAAGAATATGATATCAACAACCATTTATAGTGAGATAGACTATAGAATTATAGTTAATGAAGGACTTGTGAATAGCTAACGAGGGATGGAGGTCCATGAATTAACATTTGGTGCTTTACAATTAGGATTCCTCTCCTTCAGACATGCCTAAATAGCTTCGCAGAGAAACAACACCCTTTTAACCATATGTTGCCTTGGCTTATGGTGATTTGCACAACAAAAATGTCTTCCAAATACATATAAAGCATGGTTACTTATTACAGCTTCTATTTAAATTTGAAGTAGTTACTTATGTATAGTCCACCATGGATTATAATATCTTTAGTGCAATTAATGCCGACTAGAAGTACATGTTTTCTCTTTTTGAGTAAAACATCCTCTATACTCTTACAACTTATTCATGCATATTTTTAGGTGTCTCTATTTGATTATTACACGAACCAAGAAAGCTTTTTTTATGTTCAAGTGAATGTTCATGTTTTCTTCCTGGCATTTTGTGTTGCTTTTATTGCTCAATTTTAGCGGCAATTCGAGAAAGAGATATGTTAATCATGATACAAGAGCATTGGATAAACATAAAATTTTCCTATGAAACTTGACCTTACGGAGTTGATTGTTGTGCTTGTTGTGGGCCTTCTCTTGGATGCATTCTTATGGAGTAGTCGCTGTTCGCTTTCTTCAGGAAAAGTAATTTACTGTAAGAAAAGACTGTAAAAATCGAAATAAATTCGAATCTACAAGTCTTATATGCTATTGCATTCTTGGCCTCTATCCCTTGAATGGCTTTTGATGTGTAGGATTCATTGTAGCACTTGAGAACAATCATTTAACAATAATAGATATAGCTTAGCCTCATGTATTTACTGGATTTTATGGTTTCAATGCATTAAGAGTCTGATGTTTGTGAGATTTCTTTGCTATTCTCTGCACAATTTTGAGACTTAAATTGAGCAACAAATCACTTGTCTAAATTTTGCACATTCTAGAATAGACGATGTTGAAGCTGTTGGATAGGGTTAGATCATCAACATGTAGCAGTCATAACCTATGCTTCGCTTTCCTATAATTTAGTAATGCTGGACGCTTCAGATACCTTGAATGGACATGGCTTTTTGGCAGGACTTTCTAAATGTCGAGAAAAAATTAAGGAAAAAAAATGAACATGAGCAGGTATCTGACACTGATATTAATTCCGGGGAACATAGATATGACATTGAGAGCAGGCCTTGGATGCATCCGTGTCTTTTTATGTTCAAAGTTACCCCTTAACTGACACTCAAGAATTTGGTGCCAGATTGTTTCATAACTTTTGTTATAGTTGGTGTCCTTTCTACGTGGCAGAATTTGTTTTGCGCGATTTGATACTTTCCATTGCCATTTATGACAATTCTAAATGTGGGTTATAGCGGACAAGGCCGCTTTAAAGGCTGTTTCAGCAAGGATCTTTCCTATGGCAACTTTTTTTTTTCTCATTTATGGTTTCTCTATTTTCTTTTATTAAATGGCTTTTATTATAATTTGTTGTTTACATTAATTGATGTTAACCACTATGGCATATCTTTTCGCCGTCAAAGGACTATAAAATGGGGGTTAGAAACAGGGCATTCTTCCACATCACTAGTTTTCCTTAACTTTCTTTTACTAGGTTCTACCATGAATTTCCTTTTGGCTAGAAAAGATGCCGAGGAGCATGCAGGTACTAAAACATGCTCATATTGCAACAAAGTATTCAACAACTATCGAGCACTAGGTGGCCACCTTAGGGTTCATCAGTACGATAAGCCATTGAAGACCTTGAATTATCCTGGTCATTTCAGTAATTCCATGGATGTTACTAGGAACCCTCCTGCATACCAACCAAACAGCCAACAGAAATCCTTGGCAGGCGTGAACAACCCAACTCCGACTCCATTCACTGGAGCACCACCTTCATTTGACTTCTCTTGGATGTTCTGCTCAAACGAAACAAACCAGGTAAGTAGGAGCAGGTTCATTGGCAGTAGTCCTGGAGTTGCCCAAGCTCGGATTATCATGCCTCCAGACATCTCATATGGCTATGGTAATGGTGCAACTTATCACCATAACAGTTTGGCTTCAACAGCATTTGCTCAGGTTAAAACCAATGCAGCCATGTCTTCTACTGCATTTGCTTCATCTGGTAGTGTTGTAGCCAATTGCTTTCCCATAGATTATTCATTATTTTTGGGCTCAAATGGAGTTTCTCAGTTTAATACTGATGAACTTCAGATTAGCCAGGATGGCTTGCCACCATCCGCTGGAGTTGCCTTGCAGAACATTCAAGGTTATAATCTTTGTAAGCTTCCAAATCCTAGCTTTGCTATAACTAACCCTGTCAGTTGCCCGGTTTCAATGAATCTATTTCTTTGTGTCTTTTCTCCAGGTCCTTCACGCTCGAGCCTGGAAAATGCTGGTGAATATGATGGGAGAAGTTTGTTGAGGTGCGAAGAAGGTAAGAGGCCCTACATAGCTGACAAATCCGGGCATGCTGAGATTACAAATGCATCCAAAAAACCTAAGATTGCCCCCAATGCACATGTGGAACCAGAGGATCCTCCCAAAAAAGAGCTATCACTTTTCGTGGATGCTGGCAATTCAATTTCTGAATTGGAAACTTGTATTGGCACCGAAGAAGAAGGTCCCGCAGATGTAGATTTGTCTCTGCATCTGTAGGCTTATGTGTGTCTTCCTATAATAAAGAAATAATAATATTAAAAAAATAAAGGCATGGTCTCTCCTGCCCTCTCCATCCGTCACCGAAAAAAGCAAAAGCAGCAAAGATGTGATGTTGCTATGCGCTGCTGAACTATAGACAAATTGCGTATTCAGTATGGTTAACTTTAATGAACTCAAGTCATTATGAAATCCCTTGTGGATTCTGGAGTTTGATTATGTTTTTTCATTACTTAACTGATTTTTGAATTTGAAAACTTGTTAACTATGTTCTTATGATTGGTTTTATAGAATCATATGGACATGGGGGAGGGGAAAGAATGGGAACTAGAAAATGGAAGTTTGTTTTTGGACTTAGTTCTGAATGTAGATGCAAGGAAGCAGGCTTAGATTGAAGTTTAATATTTAGATTGATCACCCCATGTTACATAGACTCGAGTGTAAGTATCGGATATAGATATGTATTCAAAATGGGTATCTTCAATTTTTTTAAGATGATATTCCCATATCCCTATCTGAAGACATCGATACTCCAAGAAAAATGTAGAGTTAAAGTAACATAGCCATTTACCTATACTTATTGTCTTTTATCGGCACTACAGTAACTGTTCATGAATCTTAAGCGGTCATTAGAGCAAACAGGCTTATTTGTTGGAGTCTTTCCCTGTACTTGGAAGAATGCTTCTTTATAGAGTGATTAGGTCGATGGAAAAGATTAGATAGAGAAGTAGAAGTCTTGTGATGACAAGGTTCTTTGGACATCTCCGCAGCATAATCTTACATACTAGGATTTGACCGTTGCCCCCACATACGCTTACATCAAAACCTTGTGAGACCCGTGGCTGCCAAAAGAAGATAGTACCTTTGATTTAAGTGTTCATGGGGTGATAATCAAATATCGGTACATAAGATTTATGCAGGGGAGATGTCCTGGAACTGGTCATTATAAGTCTTCATGAAAATTTTCTTGCCATAACTGGTTTGATGCCTACTAAGCTTGGCTCCAAATGTAACGCAAAATTTCTTATGGTGCCATCTAGTGAAATCAAGTTCTCACAGTCAGATCTTTCAGTAGAAATTAGATTATGTCTACGTTGTTTTGATTCTTTATATTTTTTTGAAGTACTCGTATTTGACATTTGTATTCGATGAATATTCGAATATGAATATAAGAATATGACTCTTGAAAGATTTTTCAAATACATAAAAAAAACTTAAAAAAATAAGCATATTTATATTCAATACTCATACCCGGATCTAAGTAACAAATGAGTGTAAGTGATTTGGTGCTTCAATGCTGCACCATAGGGATTCTAGTATCCATTTTTGGCTGATTTGGCTTCACGTTTTGAATGATAATTTTAAAATTTGAAAAGTCGGATTAGTTGAGCAGAAAATCGGTGATTTGTTAGATTCGATGAGTATATTAAAATCGGGTGTTAATTAAATTGATAAAAAATTAGCTCTATTAAAAATAGGTTTATATATATATATGTATATTTTTAAAGTTTTATATTAAGCAACATATTATTAAATCAATTCATATTTTTATTAATTGTTAACTATATTTAATATTTATTTAACATTAGATTTAAAAATTTAATTACAAAAAATAAAAAAATTCATCAAACCCATCATTTTAATAGATTGAACCAAGAATTAAAAATCTCATCGGTTCGACCCCTGTATTTAACCTTACATAATTTTCTCTCAATCATCAAAATTTATTATTTTATTTTAAAAAAAGTCAGATTAAAATTAAAAAATAATTAAAACATAATAATACATAAAAATAATATATAAATACATAAAATTTTAAAATTTATATAAAATAAATTATTAATATATTAAAATTTTTATAAATAAAAAATATAATATAATATTATACATTATATATGATACATTATAAATAAAAAATACGGTGCGATATTATACATTATATAAATATGAAATCTAAGGACTCTTCAAGCAATGCCTAATCGCCACGTACCTTTATCTACTCATCCGCGATTTTATTTATTATTTATTTATTTTAGCCTCATCCATGCGTTTGTCAGTTCGGGTTTTAAGCTTGCAAGTGCAGGGACGAGGTTATATTATTATAGTTCTAAATTCCAACAGCGGCGGTTAAAAGCGCGTGTCTTACAGGTGCTGAATACTTTTCCTGACCCCTGCAATTCTGTATTTTATATATATATATATATATTTAAAATGTTAAAATAATATTTAAAATATTTTATATTTATTTAAATTTTAATATATTAAAAATTTATATTATGTAAAATTTAAAATATATTTGTATTTATAATATATTTAAATTATTTTTATATTAAATATTATTATATAATTATGTCGTCCATGTTTGGAAATTACTTATATAGCGCGTGATTTAATGGGCCTAGACAAAATCATCATCATTTATCAACCCTTTTGTTTATAATAATTCAATCCTTGGAAGGAAAGGAACTTCTTTCACGCTAAAACCAGCGTTAAATCTCAACGAAAGTAACCATCATTTATTAGTAACTGTTCAAGGAAAAAAATGCCTTCTTTGTATGTCTTTCTTATCAATTTTCTCATCTCTTTTTCTTTTTCTTTATGATTTCTGGTATTTATTTTGAAGTTATTTAGGCTAAAATATTTTCTGGGTTTAGCTTCTTTTTCCTGATTGTCACTCTCTGGAAGCCATAAATGCTTCATTTCTATGAAATATGTAATAGGGCTTTCTGGGCTTTTGTTGTTCTTATTGAATTGAAAGAAAAAGTTGAGATTTTTTGGGGCTTTTTTCAAGATACTGCCATATGGACTATTAGATAAAGAGAATGAGTTAAAGTTGTTCCTTTTTTATGCTTAGGAATTTGAGTTTGGATCATTCAGGAAGGGATTTATTTGTGAATTAGGGTGAAGTCTTGTAGGGATCTAGTGCAAATTTTAGTGAAAAGAATTCTTTATTTGCTCTGTGAGTGTGAAAGAACGAAGAGATCAACTTGGAACTGATTCTTTGGAGTTCTGATTTGGATTTGGGTGTTTAAGTTCAATTCATAAGTTAAATCCATTTGATGGCAAAGACTATCAGGAAATTTCATCATTAAACAAGGTCCTTTGGGTAGTTTTCAAGGATTTTAGATTATTGTGTTTTTGAGGGAAAGATGCAAAGGGTTCGATTTTCGTCCCAACAGGCCCCCGTGCATAAGCTAGGGGATTCTCAGATGACATTATCCCCAAAATTTCGAGTAGCTGTGATTCCATCTTCGTTATTGGATCCTTCATTAGAGTTTGAGTTGTCTCTTCGAGGAGAACCCCTTATTCCAGGCCTTCCTGATGATGTTGCGCTTAATTGTCTCCTTCGTATTCCAGTTGAGAGCCACGCAGCTTGCAGAGCTGTCTGCAAGAGATGGCATCTTCTGCTCGGTAATAAAGAGCGGTTTTTCACCCGAAGGAAGGAACTAGGCTTCGAAGACCCTTGGCTTTTTGTATTTGCCTTCCACAAATGCACCGGGAAAATTCAATGGCAGGTTCTTGACCTTACCCACTTCTCTTGGCATACCATCCCTCCAATGCCCTGCAAAGACAAAGTTTGTCCCCATGGTTTTAGGTGTGTTTCGATTCCGCGTGATGGCGTTCTATTTGTTTGTGGAGGTATGGTCTCTGATGTAGATTGCCCCCTTGACATGGTGTTGAAGTATGAGATTCGGAAAAACCGTTGGACTGTGATGAGTAGGATGAATACTGCAAGGTCATTTTTTGCTAGTGAAGTGATTAATGGGATGATATATGTAGCTGGTGGAAACAGCGGAGATCTTTTCGAGCTTGACTCAGCTGAGGTTTTAGATCCTGGAAAGGGGAGTTGGCGCTCAATTGCAAGCATGGGAACAAATATGGCGTCTTATGATTCTGCAGTTCTTAACGGAAAGCTTCTCATGACAGAAGGCTGGTTATGGCCATTCTTTGTCTCTCCTAGGGGTGTGGTTTATGATCCGAGAAGTAACAAGTGGGAGAGTATGGCTGTGGGATTGAGAGAAGGCTGGACCGGCTCGAGCGTGGTAGTCTACGGGCACTTATTTGTTGTTTCTGAGCTCGAAAGAATGAAGCTTAAGGTTTATGATCCAGACAGTGATTCCTGGGAAACATTAGAAGGTGCCCCATTACCTGAGCAGATACGAAAACCTTTTGCGGTCAATGCATGCAACAATAGAATATATGTTGTAGGTCAGAACCTTCATGTTGCTGTTGGTCATATCTTAAGCCTGAATCAAACAAGCCGCTCTGAGAAGAAGTGGAGCTTCAGTGTTCGGTGGCATGTTATTGATGCCCCAGAATGTTTATCGGACTTGACGCCCTCAAGCTCTCAGGTTCTTTTCGCTTAGCTTCCGAAGTATCAGATGTCGTGTTTTGTATGTTGTTTAGTAAATTATAATTTTAAAACATTACAAATGCTGTACAATTGCAATGACTGACCATGTGTTATTTTACTAAATGCATCATCCATACTTGTTCTTCTGTTATCTCTTCGTATTCACTCAAATCAATATGTTTTATTGTTCATGATCTGACTCTAATTTTCATGTCTTCCTGTTGTTCCTGGATGAAATATTTTCTATTAACATGGTAGGATCACACTAATGAACTAGGCAGAAACCGAAAAATTATTGACATAAACTTGCACCATGTTAAAGGTTTCTAAGCTTTTTACCAGGCAAAACTCTGTTTAGTTTGGTTAGGGATTCCATTGAACTCTTAGAAGGTCTTGTTTATCCATGGGATTTCAAGCTGAAAAGATTCAATGGCTGGAACACATTTCTGCAGTGCTCGGAAAACACAGTTTTAGCTTGGTAGTTAAGGAATCTTTGAATCTTGAAAAGCGTTATCTTACATGTTTTAAGCAAGTTTTTGATGCACAGATTAAAAGCCTTAAGCATAGCCATGCTATATTACTCGAACTAGGGTATGTGTATTTGATATGAGTATGTGTTACACACGGGTATGTTCAATATTTTTTAAGTTTTTTCATGTTTTTGGAGGATTATATTTCGTACTTACGTCCAAAAATATGTTGGACATAAGTATTTAAAGAAAGCAACACAGTGGCCATGTATTATGGGAGAAAGAAATAAGGCAGAATATATGAAGTAATAGCAAATCTGATTTTGATTGGTTCACTCCTAACAAAAAAGCAAGATCTTGTAGGAATTTTTAAAAGAATATCCTGACTGCCTCTTCTAACACTTATTGAAATGAATTTGATTATCAAATTTTCGGTGCAGAAGTCAGCAATCCGAGCATAGTGGTTTGGTACTTCTCGGGATAAGAAAAAAGATTATATATGTGAAGATTCGAATTTTAGACTTATTGAACGTCACTGAGATATCTCTAGGTCAGGTCGTATTGTTACGTGAAGATTTTTTAGATTTTTTATCCAGGCTCGAAAACTCAAATTACTATTCAAATATTAATAAAAACTTTTAAAAAATTTTATATTAATATTTTTATAATTAAATCTAATTTTTTATTTTTAGATATTAATTTAAGTTGGGCTTGGTTGAATTAGAAAAAACTATGTGCATTGGTATTGGCCAACGGATTCAGGATACTGATACTATGGACCGTGGTTTATATGTATTTGGGTAATTGCCTAATTGGATTTGGGTGACCCATTTGGGAGATATTAACGGGTTTTTGATGATGACTTGAGTTGAAATTAATTTATAAAAATATACGAAAATAATAATAATATGATATGAATATATATGTATAAATTATTAATATGTCAAAATATGTATATAAGATTTAGTTAATGAGTGCCTTAAGGGTACTCTTATATATAGTAATATTTTCATTTAATGAATCGAAAAAGAAAATATAATTATTAAATATGGCATTCAATATAAGAATAATATTATTATAAATAATATACGATTATAACACAAGTATGACAGATACACAGTTGTCAAATCTAGCTAAAAGCAATCTAATTCAACAGAAAATCACACTAATAAATTAATAGAGTTTTGGGTTTTAAGAAATCATAAAAAACAATATACTAATAATAGTTGGATTTGGATGTCGAACAATGGTATTTCGAGAAAAATAAGAATCGGATTAACAATAGACCACATCTGCCTTCTAGCCTTTGTCAGGTGGCAAGAATCTAATGACAGTTAAATGCTAAAATCATAGAAAGAGAAGTATTTTACTAATTATAATGAGAATAACGGACTTGTGATATCAATTCAATTAAAAAGTTTATATAAAAATCGAAATTAAAATTATACTATTAAAATGAATTTATGGATATTTAAGTTTTTTACTTTAAATTAATTATCCATTAAAACCCTAAGTATCTACTAAGAAACTACTCATTACTTTTTAATTTTTATTATCTTTTAATTTTTTTTAAAGTATATACTCATAAAAAAATCACTTATTTTTAATTTAATATTCTTTTTTAATATAATAATTTAAAAACATAATATATATTTTCACCTACTTTGTGAGTATGATAAATTCTAATATCTACTGTACTGTTTCATTCAATCATATTATACTTTTATGTAATTTAAACAAAGCTAAAATACAATTACAACTCATGAACAATTCTAATTGAAACACTACTAAATTTAAGTTCGTGATCACGATACAACAACCGCGTCTATGATAAAAGTCACGATCTCGATTTAAAACCACGGCCGAGAGACAGGGAGAGAGAGATCGTTTGGTGGCTGGCTGACGAACCGGGTGGGCCAATGGAGTTTGGGTAAGGGTTCGCCTAGTTCTGAGAGGCCCATATCGTAAAAATCCAATATCGAATCACAGCCTGGAAATGGAGGGTGTCGAGTATCGTGAGAACATTATGATAAGAACAAGGTGAGAACGATAGAGAATTATAGAGAATTAATTTCTTTTTTTTAATTATTTATGGTTCAATATTTTGTTCTCACGTGTTCCCATCATAATGTTCTCACGGTAGTCGAAATCAAATGGAGACAAAAACTTATTTTTACACTGAAAATGCAATTTGTATGACTTTTCGAATTCACGATAGCCATGGCTACTTGAACCATGCAACTAAGCTGTTTGATGAAATTTCCTGGATGTAATCAACGATTTGAAACGTAGAACTTTGAGGTTCCGCTTGGAAGCCAAGGAAAATTGTGGGCATGACAACTGCATGCGTGCATTTGGCTTTCTTGATGACGAAAGAATCTAGATTTTCGACTTCTTAAATGGTCACTTTCATTCCTTCAAAACACTTGAAGGTTCCATCCTTCCATTTTCCAACGATTTCTAGCGGCCCTTTTTTCCTTGCATGTGGCAATAATAAGGAACTTGTAAAGCACCTTCCTTTTCAGTTATTTTCTAACATCGTTGCGGGAATGAATTTTAGTTTGACAGATAAAAGGATAAAGATATACATTAAATTCGATAATATTAGACCCGATAACATGAATATAAGTTATAACACAATGAAAAGTAAACGAATACTTCAAATGTGATATAATAAAAATTATTAATATATATAAATTTATATAAAAATAAAATATTTTAAATATGATTATGAAATAATAAAATACATAAATATGATGTATTTTTTCTTTATTTTTGGCTGATTTTAGGGGATAATTCAGGGTTCTATAGCTTTGGTTGAAAAACTCTAATATAATTGGTCTTTTGTGTTCTTTTCTATCAAAAAATAGTAAAAATCACTTGCACGTAAGTAAATGAGTAGAAAAACACCAACGGAAGAGTCTGCAATTCCTTATATGTGGGCGAGGCTTTTAACTTTCTTTTGTTTCTCCGCATTTTACAAACCCAAAGGCCCAAAGGGTTCAACTTCGACTCATTTTTTGATCGGTTTATATCTACGTTTAAAAAATTAGATTAGAGATTAAATTGATAAAAGTTTTAGATAATTTTTCAATTGATTTTATTGGTTAGATCGATTAATTTATTAAAAAAATTTAAACTTTAAACAAATATTAAATATAATAAATACTTAATAACAATAATATTCATTTAATTAAATAATATGATCATTAATGTATATCCAATAGGTTAATAAAGTTTAATTCTCATTACATAAAATATTTATAAAAATAAAAATAAACTTAAACATAATTTTTTTAATTTTTATTCGGTTTTAACAACTTACCATCCTACTCTTAGTTTTTCGACTTTTCTTGTAAGAATTTTTTAACGATTTTCTACTATATATTAAACCAGACTAAACGTTAATTTTTAATTCAACTAATTTAATTAACCAACATAATTTAATTTTTTCATCGATAATTTAAATTACGCTTTTTTATAATTTAAATATAAAAAAAATTTTGATATGATATTTTTAAATATTTTTTAAAATAAAATTATTATAACCAACTGGATTAAGCTCGGTTCAAACTTCACGTTTTCCTTTTAAAATTCAACTTGCTCCCATTTTCCAATAATTATCCAAAAATCCCCAAACCCCACCTTCTTGGTATCGTCCCTCTCAGTCTTCTTTTCTTTCCCTATATAAAGTCAACAATCCCACCCCAAAGAGCTTGAAATCCAGATTGCAGCTTGCATCAAATAATCTAAAGCAGTACCAAGTTTTTTTCAAGCAAAGAATCATCTGCTGCTGTTAAATATTTTTCAATAATTCCTATATATTTTTTTTTGGGTTCATTTTGGGTTCATTTGTTTTTTTTTTTTTCAATGGCGGCTACTGCTGCTAAATCTCACGAAGATGTTAAGATAGTGTTAATTGATACTCAGTATGTTGAAACTGATCCCCACAGCTTCAAATCCGTCGTTCAAAGTCTTACAGGCAAGGATTGTTGCGTTTCATGGATTGAGGATAGCTCGTTTTCGGCTAGAAAATCCGAAACGAAGGTAGCTGCGAAGGTTGTAGATGAAAGGTCATCACATGGCACCGTGCGCGGCAGCGGCTATGGTGGTGGTGGTGCTGGTCTTGGACTTGGTGTTTCCATGTTAACTAAAGGTTTATCTTTTAAAGACTTGGATAGAATGATTTCGGAGGCGCCGCCGGTGGACGAGTTGAAGTGGTTGTGGGATGACTAACTAGTAGGGGTAACGATTTGGTTCAATTTTAGGAAAAAAAAAAATTAGTGTACAATTTAGACTTTTTAAAATCGGACCTATTCGATACGAATTGATTTATTAATTTTATAATTTAAAAAATATATATTGTTATGATATTTTTTTATTTTTTATTAATTTAAAAATAAATTATTTATTTTTATATTATAAAAATTTAAAATTAATTAAAATTAAATAAAATTAAATAAAATTAAAATTTTGCTTGATTTGTGATTTTTTACTTTATGAATTGAAAATCAAATTAAATAAAATATATTTAATCATTATTAAAATCGAATTTAAATCAAATTCAATACAAATTGAAATGCAATTATGATTCTACTAACTAGCTAGAATTTACACCATTTTCTACGTATACAAAAGATGTAAATATGGCTCCCAATAATTGTTATTACGTAATTTCAATTTTCTTCAATGATAATATTTATATAAAAAAAATATCATTGATCATAATAAAATTAATTATATTTTTAATCATAATAAATATATTTATAATTGTAATTTAAATATATATATATATATATATATATATATATATATGCATGTATCAACTTTGATTGTAGAATGAGTAGTCCCTTAAGACTCCACGCCTCCATGACATCCATGTGCCAAATGTGGTTGTTTTTAATTACGCATAAAATTTTAATTACATCAAAGATTTGAATTTTATTCGAATCATTAAATAATTTTAAAAGTTAACCAATTGTTGTATATATTAATAGAGGATTTTTTTTTAATTAATAGATGATATCTAGTGAATAATTCACTTTTTTCTCATAATTCAGTTTCATTTATTTTTGGGCTCAAGATAGAAAATGAGGCCTAATCCTTTCCTTTATTTTATATATATATATATATATATATATATGTATATGTATATGTAAATAGACTATAAATAAAATTTTTAATTGAATTTGATATTATGGGATTAAGTATTATAAAAAAATTGTAATAGAAGTATTCTAATAATATAAAAATAAGAATATTAGTATCTTTTCATTTAAAATAATAATTAATCTATGTTTCTTTTAACTTGGAAAAACTACCTATGAGAAAAAACTTCGTACTTTTTTTATTAGAAAATGATTATCAACCTTTTTAAATTTGAATATATTATTTTTTAAAAATTAAATTAAAAAATATCACTTACTTTTGTAGGTGTGTCAAAATCTAATTATTACTAAATTTGTTTATGAGCTAAGTAGAATAATACTTTAAAAGTATTTTAATTTTTTTAATTCATACTTAGATTGGGTTAGATGACTTAAAAGATCGTATCATTATTAGAAAGATAATTAAAATTTTTTTGTTAATATTAATATATTTAATAACTAAATTGAAATAAAAAATATATTTTTATTAAATTGAAATAAGATAGAAAATATATATATTAAAAATATATTAAATTGAAATATGATAATTAAAAATATATTAAAGTAAAATATTAATGTATTTTATAATTAAATTGAAATAAAAAATATATTTTTATTATAAACAATAATTTAAATCAAATCAGTTTGGATGAAAAATAAATTTATACATATCCAATCACATAGGAGTCAAAACTTGTTGAGCTAAATAAATAGTTCGGTCTTTAGACAAGTCTATATTTGTGTGATAAGATAGATTTAAAAATTAAAGCCCAATTTTCAAATTCTTTTTCAAAGGATTAACGATAGAGGTTTTTACGGGTCAAGCTATTGGAACTCAAATTTTGTCTAATTGCTCATATTTATAAATAGATAATTTGTCACATTTAGACCAATCAATATTATATTTTATTCTAATTTATTTTTAAAAATATTTTTAAAATTTAATCTTTAATAATTTAATAATTTTTTTCTTATTAAGTTTTAAATTATATAAATAACTTAACATATTTTTTAACTTTTATATCATAATATTGTAAATTAATTCTTTATACGATAAAAATTGTATAATATACAAATGATATATATATATATATTGTATAATTAAAAAATGAACTTGATAGATTAAGTTTAGGCCTTGAGCATTAATACTAAAACACAATTCATTTTTTAGACAAATCTAATTTCATCCAAATTTATTTTTAAATATAATAATTTTTTTGTATAATTAATAAATATAATAATATTATTCAATCTTTCAAATATTAAATAAATCTTCAGA
>JBBYHM010000027.1:5409431-5431909 GCA_038381775.1 Adansonia rubrostipa
AACCGTAAATTTTTTTAATTTATAAATAAATTAAATGATTATTATATATTTTATTTATTTATTTATTTTTTAACATACATAATAAAAATATATGATAATTTTTTAATTTTATTTGTTAAATTATAAAATTTATCATTAATGTACTACTTAATAATAACCTTTTCAACATACGAGTTATATATTTATATTATATTAATATTAATTTTATATTATATTATTTTATTTTATATTTTAATTATTTTCATAATAAATTATATTTTATAATTTTATCGTATTTAAAGTCATCACATGCCACGCTTCTTCTTTTATCTCCGTAGCTTTTGGATCTTTGACCTTATCCAACTTTGAATTCCCTCCACACTCGACGATCTTTCGTTTTTCTTTTTCTTCACTTTCTTGGATCATGGACCCAATCTTTCTGTTTTACTGTACAAGGTTTTGATTAGAACTAATAATTAATATTTTTTTCATCTTATAATGAAAATATTTTATATTTATATAAAATATGATATATTAATAATTTATATTATATAAATTTTAAAATATTTTATATTTATATTATGTTTATTTTTTTACTTTTTATCATATTTTATTTTATCTTTTAATTAAATTTTTATATCATATTTAATATTATCTGATCTAATTTTAATAAGCTAAAATTTCAAAAAATTTACACTTCAAAATATAAGTAGTTATCTTTGTTTATTTTTTTTTATGTTATAATTATATTTAAAATATATTTTTTATTTTATTTTATTTTTTCACGTTATAACGTATTTTTAATACATTATTATACAAATGTCTACAATTTTGCATGTAGCATTTCCAAAGCTGTTGAAGTCCTTGAAGGAGCCGTGCAATCGGCAACTTACTCTGCCGGTCTGCTTGTGTTTGGGTTTGACTGACTGTTGTGGCTTTGCTATTTCAGTTTTAAAGATGCTAACGATGAGCCATGGTTAAAAGCTGGAACAGAACAGGCATTGAGATTTTGATAAAATCTCCTTGGAAGATATACCTTTGGTCATCAATTGAATCCAGAGGAATCATTAGCTTGCTTTTATTATATAATATTGCAAAGAATCTTGTAAAAAGAATAGGCTAGGCTTTAAAATTTTTCATCGATGTTTGTGGATACTTGAATTTGACTATTATTATAATATTTTTTAAAAAAAAGTAAAATTATTTTTTACAAAATTGCACTTCCAAAGATAATAGTAAAGTCAACTCAAAACACGTAACCGTGTTGCTTCATCGGAAAGCAATTGTTCTAAACAATTCTTGTTTCGAACAACCCATGTCTAGAAACAATTTTTGATCTGAATAAATCTAGTTTAAAATAGCTTCCTCTTAAAACAGCTTTTATAGAGAACAACTTTTATTTAGAATAGTTCTTGTTTAAAACAACTCTTATTTAAAACAAATTATATTCAAAACAACTCATGTTCATAACAATGCCCGTTCAAAAGAGTCCCTATTCATAACAGCTCATAGGCAAAACAACCCACGTTAAGAAACAAACTCCACCTAAAACAACTTCTATTTAGAACAACACCATCACGGAGTAGCACCTTTACAGAACAACACTTTTATGGAAAACACCTCCATTAAGAGTTATTTTACAAAAGGTATTTCATCTAATACTATTTCAATGAAGCAAAATAAGTAAAAATACCCACAAAATATGGCAAGGTTCTTAGGTTCGTTTCATTATTGGAGTGTTTTGAAAAGTTTGATTTGGTGGATTCAATATGAAGATAGTTAAAAGGTCTTCTCTTGACCTTTTCTTAAAGTATGAGTGTTTTTCCATTTCTTTTAAAACAAATAGTAAACTCTTGTTCGTTATTCCCCATTACCAATAACAATCTAAATGCCCATTAAGTCGATCATTAATAATTTAGCACCTAACATTCTTTTATTATACCTATTAAATATACATAGTAACCCTGATTCCTGAATACAAGTATTGTAACAACTATTCTGAGCGCTATAAACAAGAGTTTTCTCAAGTCTTTTGAGGACTTTTAGTGAACTTTTTCTTTTAGACTCTCTCTCTGCAATTCTTTCAACCTTACTCAGCCTTACTCCATCATCTCTATACTTCCTTCACCTTACCAACCACCACCTACTGCTCCAGTCTTCTTTTTTGTCATCTCCAGGCAACATTTGTTTACTTGTTTGCCATGTTTTCTCTCTCATCTCTCACCAAAGAATACTTTGCAATGCTTTTCTAGACTTTAAGAAATTTATTTTGCGCAAATAAAGAGTTCACATTGCCAAATTTCTTTGCAATTGTCTATTTGAATTCTCTTCATGCAAAAATGTTTTTGCACCCTGTGTTACCTTAATTCAAGAGAGTTAATTTTTCTCCTACCAATTCCCTAAGTAACTTAAAATCCCATTTACCATTGTCGTTAGTATAGTTATTGAAGTCAAAAGTTGTGTTTCACAGCAAAGGCAATGCTAAACTGATAAAATATTTTGACATTTGCAGTTTGTTCGAATAAAAAAAATTTATTATCCTAACATCTTTAAATTTTTAATTATTTTAAACATATAATTTGTTTACATTTCAAATTTTCACAGCATTTTTTTGCAACAATATCAAATACTTAAAAAGTTTTCAAACACATTTCTTTCAATGCAAACTTTTTATTACCCAAGTTTCTTCCAACAGCAATGCTAAACTAACCTTTATTCTATCAAGAGGCAACAAAGGCTAGAACTCTTCATATAAAAAACAAGAGGCTAGACCTATCTCTCATCCTAAGAATTAATCAAATACATATATATATCCGAGATGAGTACTCTCAATCTCTTAAATTTTTTTATGTATTTAGATGAATCATGTCCGAATTTTTTTCGAGTGAGAAAGATCAAAGAATTAAATTTCAATTTTCCTTTGAAATTATTTTACTTAGATAAGGTAAGCCCATTGAAGACTTAAACAATGGCCCAACCCGCAGCCCAAAATCCAACATTAAAAAAATGAATAAAACAAACGACTATGCTCCACCGTTGATCTAATCTAATCCCTCAAAATAAAAAAAAAAAAAACCCTAGATTTAAAATTTGAAAGAAACCCTAGAAGACTTCAGTTTCAACACCTCCATATAATCTGCCGCAACTCCTTATTAACAAATCCGGGGCGGCCAACTCAAAACCCTAATTTTCCAGTAAACAATCTATTCCCCCTCTTTCTCTTTGGCTCTTCATATATATTTTCTTCAGACTTCGTTTTAATTATTATTTCAGCAACTTAAATAACTTGTTCATTCTGGCTTTGTTAATGGTGAAGGAGGTTAGAGGAAGAAGGAAAAGAAGAAATGGCGGTTCCGCTTCTAAGTAAGAAGATCGTAAAGAAGAGGGTCAAGAAGTTTAAGAGACCCCAGAGCGATCGCAAAATCTCCGTCAAGGTATATTCAAAATTTTTCCATTTTCATTCAATCTTTATTTTTGGCGTTTCAGCCTTTGATTTTTGAGCTCTGTTGTCTGGAAGAAGGGAAAATGATGATATTCATTGTCGCCCCAGTCTTACTTTGCATATATTTAATGTCTTCGTATGCAAAGTTGGTGATCGACATTCTTATCTGATTCCATTTATTGTTTTTTATTATTATTTGCAGCTTAATTTGTTTACAAATTTTCGATTAAAATCTTTTTTTTTTCTTTCTTTCTGGTTGAATTGAATTTGTTTGAATTTGGATATGAAGATAGATCTTGACACCCAGTCTGAATTGCAATATGCTGAGTCAGTGGAGATCGACTATCTGATCCATTTTTCATTAGTGTTCTTGTAAATTATTCTTTTTCCTTTATTTTAAGGGATTTAAGTTACGGTTTTGGATGCTTTTTTAGTTGCGGTAAATATCCGCCATGAATATTGGTGGCAGAGAAGGCCGAAACTGCAAGAATGGCAGCTGTAATGTGGCATCACGGCTGCTATTTAATTCCCTAGACTCAGGATTATTTTTAATTCTCTATTTTGCAAAAGAACTTTTCAAGGGTTATGATTATTGTTGTTTGACACCCACTATTTCCATCTCTTAATGGAAGATGGAGATATCAATAAACTTTCAATCTGATCATTTTTAACCAAACAACCAATCTTATTATTATTATTATTATTATGGGTCTTGAAGGTTTGAGTTTGAAAAGTATGCAAAGGAGGTGTGATGATGCTAATCCATCATTTCTGCATTTGAATGATGAATACCAACATGCACTACCATCTGATCTTTTTTGCATATTGTTTTTTTCTTCTTTTTCAAAATTGGGGTCAACTTTTAAGTGATTCAACTGTTTTTAGTGTTGTTTTACTGTCATTTTCTGCAACCTATGATGGAAATGAATCATCAGACCTGATCTATATGTGATGATTATAGAAATAATCACCATCTTTCAGCTGAGATTGCGTATCTTTATTTAAAACTGGTACACACGTATGTTACTTTAAAAGTTTCGGACATGAATATGGGGTATTCATTTACCTTACACTTATATTGAGTCCTAGTAACATGGACACTTGTTAGATCGATTGAGTGGAGACCACTTTTGGAGAAATTTCATTGGAAGGTTCTTGCCCATGGTATCTGATGTCCAGTTTTTATGTATTTCTAGCTGGACATTTCGTTTTTATGGGCAAATATGAATTCTTGACCAGGTCTTGCGACACAGTTAGCTATTTATTCTCACAAGCTATCTGTTACTAAATCCCTGGTTACATTATTATCTGCTTTTTATTTCTTTTAACTCCTTTTTAAATTTTCTGAAATGAAAATAGAAAATTTTGTTGATTGATGACAGACAAACTGGCGTAGACCAAAGGGTATTGATTCTCGAGTAAGAAGAAAGTTCAAAGGATGCACTTTGATGCCTAATATTGGCTATGGTTCAGACAAGAAGACTCGTCACTACCTTCCTAATGGCTTTAAGAAATTTGTCGTGCACAATGTTGGAGAGCTTGAATTGTTGATGATGCACAACAGGTAATGTTAAACCCAAAAATGAGTATTTTGAATCATTGTTATCTATGTTATATCATTTATGTTAGTGTTCTTTGTTTTTTTGGTTGCATCTCAGGACATACTGTGCTGAGATTGAGTATTTTGAATCATTGTTATCTATGTTATATCATTTATGTTAGTGTTCTTTGTTTTTTTGGTTGTATCTCAGGACATACTGTGCTGAGATTGCCCACAATGTTTCGACAAAGAAGAGAAAAGAGATTGTCGAACGAGCAGCACAGCTCGATGTTGTTGTTACTAACAAGCTTGCCAGGTTGCGCAGCCAGGAGGATGAATGAGGCATAAGATTGGGATCTGTTTTTGTTGATTAGTGAAGCTTTGTTCGTTTAGCATTCTTATGAAGTTTGGGTACTTTTATTGTTTTACATGCAAATGACAATCCCAAGTATAATTTTTGTTTTAGTGAATTAACATTACAATTACAATTTTCTGAATGAAGAGGAAATTATTGAAAATTAACTGTCTTTCTGCACTTAAATTCATGATAACAGTGAACCTAAAGAGACAACCAACATTAAAGGACATCCAAAATGAGTTACCTATCAATAGGTAATAGCACATTAGCTTTGCTTTTGTCACAAATCATAGCAATGAAAGAATCAGGACCATACTTAAAAAGAGAGGGCATCTAGCATATTTAGAATTTGAATTACAATATTTGCAATCATTCTCTTTAGTTTACAGACTTTTTTTGTACCAAAAAAGAATTGAGACCACAACTGATGTTATTAGAAAGAACATTATTATTACAAGTATATTTAGTTTTTTTTTAAGGTTTTTTTATATATTTGAAAAATTATATTTTCATATTTATGTTTAACAAAGGCATTAATGAAGAATCCGGATAATAGGGACCACTGCTACGTCATTTAGATTTACAACCTTTCACTTCTACGTTTATATGCAAAGTGCAATCTTAGGACTCTTGTCAGTACCCCCCCCCCCCCCCAAAAAAAAAAAAAGACAGAAAGCAAAAAAAGAACGAAGCTTAATGTGGTTAATATCACACATTAATTCTAGGGGAGAGAGACTAACCAGTTTTATGCTTGTTCCTCCTCACTGTTGCAAACTTCACCCCCGTGCTTCCCATGAAAACAACGGCGGCAGCAGTGGCGGCTATGGCTATATGTCCAATCGAGAAAATAATTGAACCCCCAATTGAGCTGCCTTGCATTCACCACTTCATGTCCATCACACTTCAATTCATCTCTCCCTCTTTTTGTGACCCAAACCCTCAATTCCTTGCTCTTCTAGTCAGCCTTTCACACTGCAGTTTCTTTCTTTCCTAGACGGATTTAAGCTTTGGAAAGCATTGGCATGACCGGACGGACTGGTTGCAAGGAAAGGGAGGCGCGTGAATTGATCAACTTTTACACTTTCAAATAAGCCACCACTAGTGTTTTCCATGCATCAAAACGTCTCAAGAGAACCATGACTTTGTCATTTTGGATCAGCTAATAACAAGATCATTTCCAAAAACCAATATTGTTTTGAAAGATCAAAATCCTTTTTAACATGAAAATCTCTGTAATTTGGCTACCAATAATCCCCACAAGAGCACATACCATTTCGGAAGTGATGAAAGCGTGCAGAATCTCTTACAATGATCTCACGCCCAACGATCTTTGCTATGAGCTTAATGGCACTGTGGCAATCGCCACATACACGAAGATTCTTCATCACTGTTATTGCGCTGCCCTCTGCGGTAGTCAACAATCCAAATGCAATGGCAAGCCTCTCACTGTGATATGATAACATCTCTTGCTTCTGCTCATCCTCCACATCATGCAAGGCAAACCTCTCATCCGGAACATAGCCAAACTCCTTCAACTTTCCTCCCAACCAGTCCAGCTTTTGATATATTTTTTCACTGAGAGGGTGAGATCTATCTGCAGAAACGAACTCATGTCGCACTCCTCTCCAAGTAAACCAGCTACAGCCACGTTGTTTCGCTATCCCTCTTTGTTTCATCTGTACTCTCATTCTCGAGACATCACTCCATTTACCAGCAGATGCATATATATTAGACAATAAAACATAGGCAGCACTGCAATCCGGTTCTAGATCAAGAATGGATTTCGCAGCTCTTTCAGCTATTCCTAAGTTAGAATGCATCCTACAAGCACTAAGCAAAGCTAGCCATACTATAGAATTAGCTTTTACCTGCATATTTTTAATTAGCTCCTCTGCTTCGTCCAATTTCCCACATCTACCTAGGACATCGACCATACAAACATAGTGCGGAAGCTTTATTGCATCGGATTTATATCGACTAATATACTGGAAAAAGCATCTCGCTTTTTGCAACATTCCAGAATGGCTGCAAGCAGAGAGCAACCCAGTGAATGTAATCTCGTCTGGATCAACTTCATCACGTAACATTCGGCTAAAGAGTGTCAGAGCCACCATGCCTTGACCATGCTGTGCAGATCCAACAATAACGGAGTTCCACGAGACGACATTTTTTTCACCAATAATATTAAATGCAGCAAGAGCATCATTAATTTTCCCACATACAGAATACATTACAATTAGAGAATTACCAACAAATGCATCAGATTCCAGACCTAGCTTGACGGCCACAGCATGGATCTCTTTACCCCCGTCTAAAGCCTCTAATCCACTGCATGAATTCAAAGCACTAGTGAAAGATGATTGATTTGGGAGGACATCCATTCTTATCATGTCTCCAAAAACCATCAATGCAGATTCATGCCTATGATTCAAGCCATACCCAGTTAAGAGAGCTGTCCATATTACCACATTGCCATGCAATTTCTCATTGAAAACCTTGCAAGCATTTTCCATTTGCTTGCAGTTTGCATAAAAAGTTAAAAGCGAAGCGCATATAAATTCATTGAAACAAAACCCCAACTTAACAATTTGACCATGAATCTGAACACCCAAACGCAAAGCCATCACATTTGCACAAGCAGTCAAAATGCAAGAAAGCGTGTTTGAACTCAGCTGAATACCAGAACCCACCATCTTCTTAAAAAAGATCAAAGCTTCATTAGTCCTTCCATTATAATCTAACCCATCAATCATTGAAGTCCATGAAATCACATTCCTAGATGGCATCTTCCGAAACAATTTAACCGCCTCATCAACTCTCCCGAACTTCATATAGCCATAAATCATTGAATTCCAAGCCGCGACATCCCTTACAGGCGTCTCAAAAAACAACCTTTCAGCTACCTCAATTTTCCCAAATTGCAAGTATCCATTTACCATTATCGTCCAAGAAACAACATTCCGTTCAGGCATTTCATCGAAAATCTTCTTAGCCATAATTAGATCCCCACAATGCAAACACCCTTTAATCATTGAATTCCAAGAAACGGTATCTCTCACTGGCATTATCTCGAACAGTTGAATTGCATCACCAAGCCGATAATTTTGCGCATACCCATCAATCATCATGGTGTATAAATTCACCCCAGTGAATGGGATTTCGTTCAAAACCTCCCGGGCTTGGTCCAATCTTTGGTTCTTTAAGTGATCGGAGAGTAAAAACTTAAAATTGGGGGTCCCTGAGTTTGAGCTACTAGAAATTGTCGTGAAAGATTGTGAGAATCTTTGAACATTTATCGAAGAAAAGGAAAGGAAGTTTGAGACAGCGAAAAGGGTCTTTGATTGTTTGGTTTTTCTAAAAAATGAGCGGCGAGATTTCGACATGGCTTTTGCTCGTATTAAACGGTCACTAAAAGGATGAACAAACACAGCGATTTCCAGAAGAGACAATAAAGGACTCGCTGTTACATTGACATCACTGAAACGCATCGTATAGGCGTTTCCAACATTTTAGTCAACCCTAATTTTTCCCCCAAACTATTAAGGGTGGGTGGAACCAATTGCTAATGATAATGTAAAGTTATTGATCTTCAACTATTGATTTTAATTTCAATTAAATTAAGTACTTAGATAAAGATTAAAAGGCATTCTAATAAAAAAAATTTATTTTCCTTTCCAAAAATTATAAAATTGTCATTCAAGAAGAAAGTAAAACTTTATTTAAAAAAACTACTACTAAACAAAATTAAACTTCTCTTTAAACTTTCCCCCTATCTCAGCTCATACCCAGAATTTAAATAAAGATCGCAACATGATTTTACAGTCGTTATTTAAAAATTTTGCCTCTCTCCAATATTTGACAGTGATATAATCCATTACATTCGTAATTTGTGATAAACGAAATACGGCCGAAAACGAATCAAATCTGTGATCACAATTTAAATCCCGGGACTTTTGGTCGTCAACGTCTAAGAATGATCTGCGAGCTCTCTCAAGAGTTTCACAACATCATCGGATGATCCGAGGAGATAGCGAGCGTTCGATCTTTTTCGAGCAACGGAGCACGAAAAGTAATTGTCTCCCTGAAGATCAAGAACTGAAGAACCTTCTTGCAACGAAATTCTATCGGCCACCATTGATTGTAGAACGCCTCCAGCAACAGGATAGCTTGAGTTCCTTTCTATAGTCGACATCAAACGTTGCTTCTTAAGGTGAGCTGCTGCCCTTGATCCAGTTTTACTCGCCGGTAGCTTTGCAATGGATGTCCTGGCTGGTGTTGGAACATGGGTTCTCAATGGAGCCGGCACTTCTGATGGAAGCTCGGGCTCGAAAAAGGTATAAATGTCTTCATCCTGAAACCAATTGCAGAAGATTTAGTTTCAATCAATCAGATTTAAGCACCAATGTCTGCATACTATGTTGGTCAGCTCTTTATTTTCTTGAAGTATCCATGTCTGACACCTATATCAGACGTACACCCGGACATGAATATAACGATATGACTATTCAAATACATGAAAAACTCGTTTCCAACACTAACACCTGAGTCAGAGTAACACAGTCTGTTTGTGCTCCTGAACAAGTGAGCTCCTTGCCTTATCATCAGCTCAAAGTTTCGAAGTTATTCGAGCAATGCAAGCAACTTTTTCATTACTTTGAGGCTGATCTAACTGGATTATAGGCCAAAAATAGCCGAAAGTGCTAAAACCCTAAGTCTGTTAAAAAATCATATCGTGCATTGGTTTTATGGCTTGTTTTTTCCCATTTGGATCAACATATGGGAACTGCTTCAAGACTCGGAACATTTTACTCAACAGTTACAAATTGCAGCAGAGTAAGATACGAGTAACAGAATTTCCTCAAACTGAATATTTCTATATCAGAATACTTCAAAAGAAAGGAAAACAGCTAAAAGTTGGTGTAATTGAAACACACCTTAGCAACGAAGTGCCCGAGACATAGGACATAATCGATGGGTTCCTTCATGCCTTTGCTATGAACTATTTCTCCAAGGATTCGATCGATTGCTGCGCCCTATATATTCATCAAAGCACAATATAAGGTGACTTGTGAACCCGATTGAATAGCTGAACAGGTGCGGATCATTAACAGTAAAGCATACCTTTGTAACAGCGACAGATCTAACCTCAACAGATCGGCTACCTTGGACAACATCGAGAGATGCATTAGAGATAGGACCGGTCCAAAGATGCTGCAACAGATCTCTTGCTTGAAGTCTTCCGAACTCAACATCTATTTTTTTTTTTTTTTTCAGTTAAGTTGTTCAGAAGAAACATCAATAAACGTGCGAAACCAACATAAACTTTAAATGTATGTGATTATCTGTGCTAAATAGGAGAGACAATATTAACTAGTTGAAGTTTATTGATGAGGACCTGCATATTTATAGTTCCATATAAGTGAAGTTTCCCGGAGCTCAAAATGAGATCGAGGAGTTCTTTCAGTAAAATATTCGAATACATGCTGAAATCATGAGTAAGCATCAGAAAGTCTAGAGTCTGAAGAACTCGATACGGATTACACTAAACTTTATCGAACGAATGTATGTACCTTGACACTATCCACCCATTCCATATTTAAATTTTCAGGCATTGTTGTCATCCAGTCTCCACTAGTAACTCGTAAAAACATCCCATTTTCGGCCGCCAACCACAAGTTGTAATCACCAAAGTTCTGTGGAACAAATTAGTAGTTCAGAGATTTTGTTTTAAGAAAAAAATAAAAAGCAATAAGTAGAAATTAAGGATGTATATTTAGAAAAATAGAAATAAGCATACATCATCCAGGACACTTCTGTCACTTCCACTGAGGACAACAATCGTTGTCTTTGGATCATCACAAAGCTTTTTCAAAGGTTCTTGTAAATCCGGGCGTAACTTGGGTTCCAATTCTTTAATTTGACTGCCCTTCCTCCCAAGGGTATCCACTGGTTCGGTTAAAGTTGCATTGAATCCCTGTAACATGGAAGCATGATCATGACAATTAAAATGCAAATTATAAGGAGCAGTTTTTCCCTTTCCCTTCCTAAAATGTACAGAGATAAAGAGAGAGAGAGAAAACCAGGGGACTTTGTCAACATTTTCAAATAGAGAAAGATGTCAGTCCGGAAATTAGCATACCAGTATCAGCAATCGGTTATTGGATTTTGAGTAACGATCAACCGCAACTTCAATTGGAAGTGGCGGTGGAATTTGTCTTGTCCTCAATTGAGCTTCAACAATGGTGTCATTAAGTTCACTACAAGAGGAAAGTTTCAGAGTTTATAATAAAATTGAAATAAGAGACAGACATGAAATAAGAGACAGACATAAGAAAAAAGGAAACCACCCAATCGTCTATTACGGAGAGTTCCAATTCCACAACTTGAATTCTAAGATTTTGAAAAGAAAATTTAGTGTCCTGTTCTTTTTCAATACCAAAAACATGGAGGGCTTGCGAGTAAAGTCCTATTTTCACTCTTCCTCTCACATTATAGGCACCAATCTCTCCCTCCCTCGAGTTTTCATCAAAGAAAATACTAGTACCAAGCTATGATCACCACCTTACAAAAGTTGCAGCCCATTCTTGAGATGTGTGTGTAGTTACATGCACAAAGTTATGGTGGTGCCGTTTTTCTCTTTCATCAGCTGGCATATTCAAAGCATAACCAATCGAAGAAGCAACTTCACTGACATTCCATGGATTAACCAAAATGGCTCCAGCACCAAGAGACTGAGCAGCCCCAGCAAACTAGGAATAAGCAGAGACGTTATTATGAAAATTTAAGCTTTACGGTTTACACATCGGGAAAAGCCCTTAACAAATGTAGATTCAAATCAGATGTAACACCTCACTCAATATAAGAACCCCTTTCTTGGAAGCTTGGCAGGCAACGAACTCATAGCTCACGAGGTTCATTCCATCCCTCAAAGATGTTACAAGAGCTACGTCTGCATAAGTAAATTTCGAAGTTTGGACATGCATAAGACTTATCATTTGAAACAAAATAGTGATTCAAGGTGTTATAACACAAAATTCCGTACCAGTAACAGCATATAGCGCACATAATGCGTGAAACTCAAGAGAACGATCCTGTAAAAGAGTAAGGAAAATACTTCAGAAACCTTCACACAGTCTGCCAACAATAACAGACTGATAAGTTCAGAGAATATGAGCCAAAAACTTATTGAGGCATGTTAAAAGCTACAGTAAAGGGCAGTAATGTTCGATATTCAGCAGCTAAAACAATCCACTTAAGTAATGAGAAGTTTGGGACTTCGACTTCTTTATGTCTATTATGGCTACAAAATTGACTAAATAGTGCATTGCTAAACCTGACAGTAAGCACACCTCAGCAAGTTAAACTGCAGATTAATGTATTACAGAAATACGGAGTATTCAATGATATAAAGTGAAATTAAATTTCACAAATTCATTCGGGACATATAAAATTCATATGCATAAGTGCTCTTGGCACACAAAATTTGAAGTTATTTCTTCTCGAGTACCCTAAAATATTGTCCAGCTTTTTCATTTTGGCCATCATTGCCAAGCTTGTTTAGTTTCATGGAGAATTTGTACTTAATTAAAGGAGCTCCTGGTATACCTTACTGGCATGAAATAGTGCACATATAAGCAGAGCAAAGGCTTTCCTTCTCCTTTGAAAAAGAATATGTTATGTGAATTGCTTTCTAGCTAGGTCATTGTTGATTAATTATGCAAATCAGAGCCACTATGTTACTCGCACAGGGTTATACTCAAAATTTTCCAAGATTTGCATGTATTTGGAGAGTTCTTGGAGAATCATATCCCCATACCCATGTCGGATACAGGTACTTCAAGAAAAATTAAGAGTCAGAGCAACATAGCAAAAACGTATTGCTTTTATTCACCTGTGCATGCATTAACATAGAAAAACATACACATTGCCTATGCCTGTTCATCCGCATCGTTGCATAAATAATAGTTTAACAACATGAGCTAAGAACCTATAACTGTACCCCAAACTGGATAGAGTTTTTAACCACTTCAAAATTCAATTTTGCATGCTTTTATCTAGAATTTCCCAAAAGCTATGTTACGCGGACTCGGGTATCAGTGTCAGTCACAGGTATGTTCAATTTTTCCAAGTTGTTGGAGGGTCATATCCCCATACCCATGTCAAAAATCTGCGAGATGGGTATTTCAAGAAAAATGCCGAGATGGAGAAACATAACCCAAAAGTGACTATATGTTGACGAAAGTAAATAGGATGAAGCTTAGATGTTTATTCAGTCTGCATCTTTCCAACTGAGCAGCAAACCTTTAGTTCATTCTTTTATCATATTAGAGTAACAGATATAAAGATAATAAGATATAGACAAACCAGATGATGTATTGGTACAGCAGTAAGAGTTCCAAATCTTCCATTAATGCGCCCAACAATCTCATGGACCTGGCTTGTAAGTTTTTGATCTATGATATCAAGAAAATAAACACGTAAGATTTTGAGGAGGGGGGAAGAGGGGGGGGGGGGATGAAACGAAAGAAGCCTCAAGAAAACATTCAATTATCAGAAAATTAAAAGAAATGATATTATGAAAAACAAAACCTAATTTATAAAACAAGGTAAAACTGCACCAAGAAAAGAATGAAAAGGAGACTGAATCGGACACAGAAGAATATTGGCAATAAAAATTGCAACAAATGACTCGCACAAAACGGATTCACTATTAAAAAAATCTGCTGAAGAAGATAAGATTGGCATTGCATCTTCCACTTTAATAATGCACGCAGCAATTGATTGTTATAAAAGTTACCATAACATAATACGAGGGCAAATCAACACAAGAGTATTGCATCTTGAGATGCTAGTGTATCGGTAAAATAGACCATGTTAATCCATTTAATGGCTTGGCAGTTCTTGTTGCAAAAGTTACGGCAACATTGAATAGAAAGATGGAAAATATTTATAAAGGAACATACACTCAGGAACATCAGTCCTGGTAGGGACAGCAATTTGCAGGAGAACCACCTTATCACGCCAATCGGGATTTTCCTCGAGGAATTTTTCGAATGCCAAAATCTTCTGTGGTATTCCCTTGATCATATCAAGCCGATCAACGCCTAACATTACCTTACCATTATTAAACATTAACCATAAGTAACTCAAAAAACAGTTTGCAAGTTTGCTTCCCTTAAGTCAAAGATAAGATTTTAAAATAGCCAATAAATGCTATTTAAACATTAACAGATATCTTAGGGAACTGAACTATGGTGCTTTCAGCTAGAGAAAAGAAACCAACTCCTACCTTTCGGCCAGCAAACCTCTCTTTCAGTTCTTTCATGTGATCTTGTACTTGAGGGAGTTCAAGAGCTCGAATGAACCGATCAGAATCAATCCCTATTGGAAACTGTATTTTCAAGCAACCAAGCAACAAAAAAGTAGATGTGATAAGGAATAAATGTATTTAAAATGCTAAAAGACCTATGCAAAAGAACAAATGAAATTGACAATTTGAAGGTTGCAGATAATAAAGAGAGAAAAAGAAAATGATCAGCCAAGACATACTGCGGCTACACGAGTCAGCTTTCCTTGATCCTCTACTCCATCCGGCGTGCCCTCCAGCCCAAGAATACGAGTACAAGCACTAACAAAATGCCTTGCATAGTCATACGTATGGAAGCTGGAAGGTCAACATACTAGCAATTAAAACAATACTATAATAATGGCCTTGAGAACTTTAACATAATATGATTTGACAGAAAGAAACAAAGTGACAGCAGAGTCCATTAAAGCTGAAATTGAAGTTTTGCAGTTGTTCAAAAAAAAAAAAATCATGATGTTGCTCAACTCACAAGCACATCAAAACAGGGTTGTTTGAATCTGTTCTCTTTTCACAATTAAGTCAATTGATATCTAACGCAGAGCACTGCAGGTAAAAAAAGTTCAGTTTGAATGATTTTTATTCCTGCTTGTGAATTAAACCGTTGGGGATCTTTCTTTCTGCCATTATGTTTGTTTATTACCTTTGTGCCGGTCATTAAGGGAGGGGATAAAACTAGAGGAACGTTAAGCTCCTTGGAGAGTCGAATCAGAGCGCAATGTCCACTAGCTTGCTCAGCCAGATCCAAAGTATGTTATTAATACTAGATTTAGTGCAAATATGAACACCTTCCTCGACAGGCAAACTAAGCTCAATTTAAATACCCAAGCAATCTACCAGTACATAAACATTGAAAGAAAAAAAAGATAATTGAATTTGCTTTCCAATATAATAATGCCAAAAAATAAAATGATCTTACCCAACTAAATCAGCAGCAAGAACAGATCTCAGCAGCTCCGACCGAGATGGCAGAGTCCTATGGATTTCAGAAGATGGAAAAGGAGTATGCAGAAACCAACCAACTTTCATTTTACTGTTACGTTCTTTTAGACATTTTGGAAGAAACATGAGGTGGTAATCATGGCACCAAACCACATCCCCTTCCTCGTAATGTTCATTAACCACATCCGCAAACATCTGGTTTGCTTTCTTATAAGCATCGAACTGAGATTGGAAACTTCTAGTAGTCGCGAGGCGGTCTTCTTGTGGAAGTCCGAGATAGTGAAACAGTGGCCACAATATGTTGTTACAATATCCATTATAATATTGATGAACAATTTCTTCATCCAGAAATACCGGTATGCATCTCTGCACTAACTAAAGCACAAAATTAAACATAAACCCTACTAATTTTTGAGATTATGGATTGCAATGTTAACAACAATAAGAACATCATTTTTCTATGACCTTTTCAGCTAAAGCTTTAGTTAATGCCTTTTGTCCAATTTCATCAGGGACATTTACACCAGCCCAACCAATCCATCTGGTCTCAAATTCCTTCACACCTTCATAACAAATTAAACAACGCAAACTAGACAATCCAAAATGAAATCCAAGAAACAAAAACAAAAACAAGAAAATCAAGATGTAAGAGAATTTGAAGTGATCACTTTACCAAGAAGTGCACTGACTAAGCCTCCTACACTTATCTCAAGTTGCCATGAATCCTCCCCACGCCTGACTGCAGAAACTGGCAGCCTATTAGCAACCACCAACAACCGCTGTTTCGAAGCCCGGAAATCTTGCCTTTCACATCCATCAAACGAAGCCCTGGATGCCGAAATCGTTTCTAGAGATTCATCATCATTGAAACAACTAGTTGAGCCTTCAGAATCAGGTGAAAAAGAATCATGGGTTGATAACTCAACCTCCCCATCATTTAAAGACTTGGTGATTTTCCTTAACTCCCTTTCTCTAAGAAGCCTTTCCAATCTTGTTCTTGGCGTGCCAGGATTACAGTTATATTTGTTCCCTGACATCCCGTTAGTTTGCAACAAAGCCTAAGCAAAGCAAAGCAACCCAAAAAAAAGAATCGAACAATCAACAAAATAAACATACTAATACAAATAAAAAGGAAAAAGAAAGAAAGGGTTTCTTTCAAAGTACCATATTGTTCTTGTTATGCAAAATGCAGATCTCCTGGGATGAAATTGACATTGATGAGAACTCGGGAAAGGGTATAATATCAAGAAGATGATTAAAAGAGAGAGTCAAGCCTGCAAGTTGGCGAAATGCGGATATTTTGGGAGGCAAAAGGTTGTGGCTAATACGAAAAAAAATTTCATAGAAAATCGAAAAATCTATCACCATAAACAAAAGAATCAAACATATATATATATGTATGTATAAAGATTCATCATTCCTGACAGACTTTTGTTATCCAAACCATTTTTGCCCCTTCTTTTTCTTTTGCCATTTTCAGAATAAGCCGAAAGCCTTTTCTTTCTCCGCTTTAGGCCATGCAGTAGCCACCTCGCACGATATCTGTTGGTTGGTCTCACCCGATCATATCCAAATTAATATTTAATAATTAAAATAAATTATTTAAATTTAATTATAAAATATATAAAATTAATTTTTTATTTATAAATAATAAATATAAATTGCTTTAATTTTTAGATTACGAACAATATTTGAAGTATGCATACAGTCATATAGAGTTCGTTTTTTCAATATATATACATATACTGTTGAATATTGAATAGCAACCCCGTCATCATATATTGATTCAAAGGCTCAGGTTTAAGTATGACATTCTTTTATTTTGAGTCTTTTGAATTATTATTTATTTAATAAAAATTAATTTTTATTTATATTTAATTATTAAAATATATAAATATTAATATAAAAATATTTTTTTAATATTTAAATATTTTCAACCAATTAAATGAATTTATTGTTCCGTTTGATTCCAACTTAGGTAAAAGAATGAAAAAATATTGTGGATAAGTATTTTCGAAATAAGTGAGTTGGATTTTAAATAAGATTTAAAGATGATATAAATACTATATATATATATATATATATATTCAAATCCGATTTTACTTCAAATTCGAAGCATTTTTTTTAAATGATTAATAATACCACAACTAAATCCTTTCATAATTTTTTTAAAAAATAAAATAATATGTTATTTTTGTTTAATTTTTAATAATTTTATTTTTTTAATTAAATTTAAAATAAAAATATTTAACATATTTAAATTTTTTAATGTTTATATTACGATATCTTATATTTATTTGTTACACAAAATAAATTACATAATATATAATTATAAATATAATAACTATTATATAATTGAAAAATAACTTTCAACTTAATCTAACTTGAATCTTGAATATTGAAATCAAGATCAAATTAGTTTTCCAAATGAACTTTTGCTTATTATTATTATTTTTTGCTTATATTTATTTTTAAAACTTAATATTTTTATCTATTTTTTTTAAATATCGAATAATGTTTAAATGAATAATCCTACTTTTAAATAAATCATCCAGTCACCGTAATTTTTTTATTTTCTTATATATTATAGGAAATTAAAAGATATTGTCCCCTTTTCTATTCCGTGAACGTGCCATTTTTTGGAAACAATTTTTTTATTTATTTTTTATGTAGTTTTAATTTAAAATGGCTGATTTGGATTTTAGTTACAATGGAAAATTTTGACTATTGCTCATTAAAAAATTATATTAATAAATAAATAAATAAATCAATCTTATGATATTTTTCTATAGTTGAATTTATGAGAAAAATATTATTATATGAATATATAGATATGTATATATGTGTAGTTCAATTTGTTCATTTATTAAGTTAAATAAATAATTATGAACAAGATTTTGAGGCCCAATTATTAAAGGAATCGAACTCGAACAAATATGTTTAATTTATTTATATTACGAATAAGCTCGATTTTTGTTCGGTTATAACATAATTAATATTAGTATTATGTGTCTTAGTTTGTTTATTTATAATATAATTAATAATATTTATTTTTATTATTTTATGTTTCGAACAAAGGAACATATTTATTTGTTTGCTTATTGTTCATTAACAGATTTTTTTTTTTTTGAACATGTTTGATTGTATATGTTCACAAACATATTTGTTTTGTATTTGCGAATAAATTCATTTAATTTCAATGAATAAACACGAACTCTCCTAATTTTAAACGAGCAAAGCTTGAACACAATTTTAAAATTCTTAATGAACATGAATCAAATGTGAATATATTAAAAAATAAAAAAATAAACACGAATAAAATTATATTAATTCAAGGTGGATTTATTTACGGTAATTGAAACTGAACTGATAAAGCAACGGAAATGAAATACTAATTTGGTTATGTTTATAGGGTAACATGGCCTGGTTTTCCTGATAATCGAATGCCGAAACTGTGTTGAGGAATAAGCAATTCGAATACCTAATAATCTGATTCGAATGCCTAATAATCTGACAACCTACTCTAAGGACAAATAAACAAAAAAAGGGCGCACAATGTACAGATGAACGAATGAACGAGGGATCGCATGTATAACGTGTTGCTCACGTTTAAATATATATTAAATATAAATATATAATTAATATAATTTTTTAAAATATTTTTTTTATTTTTTAAAATGCATGACGGATATAATTTTTTGTCATTTTCGTATGAATATAATATATGAAATAAATATAAAATAATATTAATAAATTAGTTGACATTTTATTTCTTCTTTCAAATTCTGAAAATATAATATATATACAAGTAATTTTATAACATTCCACCTACACAAGTGAAGCTTCAGGCTTATACTCAAAAGCTTTTACTTGGTATCAATGGCGAACTCCTCCAATTTTTCAAACATAATACTTCAAAAGGGTGAAAAAATTGTTTATATAATTGTAAATTAATCTCCAGTTGGTATTGGCCAGTGGGATGTTTTGGTGAAAATATGTATCAAGTAATCAAAGTCTAAAGAGTCAGTATCAGCGTTATATAGCAATGAACCCCCACGGATTCATTGTGGCTGTTGGTAATTAATTAAAAAAATCGATTTTTGAAAGTAAATATCGATCTTTTATATCCTAAAAATCTTCCTTTTTGTTTTCTCTTGTTTACCGAGACCTTATGTTTTCTTTTCCCTCTTCCGTACAGAGAAAGTAGCAGACATTGACGACAATGAGTGGAACCTTATCTCAGCCACCAATAGTTTCGTTCACAGGAATGGCTACTTCCATTTCCGAAATCCAACAAGCTCATGCTCACCTTCTTAAGACTGGTGTTTTCTACAACAATACCTTGGCTTCAAACAAGCTCATTTCATTTGCTGTTTCGAATCCTGACCCCATCACCCTCTCTTATGCTCACTCGGTTTTGACCCACATTGCTAACCCAAACTCTTTCTCTTTCAATTCCCTTATGAGAGCTTATGCCAATAGCCGTACCCCTCAAAATGCTATCTTTGTCTTTCTTGAAATGCTTGAAGGGCCTGTGTTTCCTGATAAGTACACTTTCACTTTTGCTTTGAAAGCCTGTGCTGGGTTTGGTGGGGTGGAAGAAGGGAGGCAGATTCATGGTCAGGTGCTGAAAATGGGATTTGGGTTTGATGTTTTCGTGGCAAATACTTTGATTCATGCTTATGGAAAAAGTGGGTACTTTGGGGTTGCGAGGAACTTGCTTGATAGAATGTCTAACAGGGATGCCGTTTCCTGGAATGCTTTGTTGAGTGCTTATATTGAAACCGGATTTATAAGCTTGGCTCGTAGTTTTTTCGATGAAATGGAGGAAAAGAATGTAGAGTCATGGAATTTCATGATTTCAGGATATTTAAGTTCAGGCTTACTTGAAGAAGCTAGAAGTATCTTTGATAGAATGCCTGTAAAAAAAGATGTGGTATCTTGGAATGCCATGATTACAGGTTATGCTCATGCAAGTTGTTATGGTGAAGTTTTGGTGCTTTTTGAAGATATGCAGCGTGAGGAAGTGAAGCCAGATAATTGCACATTGGTTAATGTGTTATCAGCCTGTGCTCATCTTGGAGCTTTGGGTCAAGGTGAATGGATTCATGCTTATATTGATAAGAATGGGATAGGCATCAATGGTTTTATAGCTACTGCACTTGTTGACATGTACTCAAAATGTGGGAACATCGGAAAGGCTCTAAATTTGTTTAGAAATGCTTCACAGAAGGATATTAGTACATGGAATTCCATGATTGTTGGTTTAGGGATGCATGGCTATGGAGGAAATGCATTGGAGACCTTCTCAGAGATGCTCGAGGAAGGTTTTGAACCAAATGAGGTCACCTTTATTGCTGCTTTGTCTGCTTGCAGCCGTGCAGGATTATTAAACGAGGGACATCGGATGTTCCAACTCATGGTTAATGATCATGGAATTCAACCAAGTATTGAGCACTATGGCTGCATGGTGGATCTCCTTGGTCGGGTTGGATTATTAGACGAGGCTTTGGAACTTGTTAAAAGAAGGCCACTGAAAGAAGTTCCTGTGCTCTGGGAGTCCTTATTGAGTGCCTGCAAAAACCATGGCGACATGGAAATGGCAGAGCAAGTTGCTAAGAAGCTCTTAGAGTTAAACCCACAAGATAGTTCTGGTTATGTTCAGTTGTCAAATACGTATGCAGCATTAAAAAGATGGGACGATGTTTTGAATGTGAGGAGAAAGATGAAGGCGCTGAAGATAAATAAGGAGCCTGGATGTAGCGTGATTGAAGTAAATGGCGTTGTTCATGAGTTCTTAGCTGGTGATGGAATGATTCTTGAACAAATCTGACATTAATAAAAGTTTTGCAGGCTTGATTGATTCAGGGTAGTAGCTATTTTCCTATCCCAAGATATTGCGTTGGACACAAGTAACATAGCAGTAAGCCTGTAGCATGTACCATGCACCATTAGTCTATGATACCAGGACTCGGGTGTGAGTGTCAGATATTGATATGTGTTTCGAATAGATATGTTCAATTTTTTAAGTTTTTTCAAGTACTTGGAGGGTCATATCTTCGTACTTTTATTTGAAAATGTGCTGGAGAAAGAGAATTGAATACTGATACTTCAAGAAAAATGAACAGTTCGAGCAACATAACCGAAAGTTATTAAATGGATGTGGAGACCCCTGAAAAGAAATTAGTGTATCATGAAGAATCAATCCGTTCTGCTTGAAAGTAGGACTGAAGCTCCCAGTTCTAGATTGATGCTAAAAATAGCCAACAGCAAAATCATGGTGCACTATATTACTCGGATTTAGGTATGAGTATCAAATATGGATATGTTCAATTTTTTTTTTTAAGTTTTACACGTAATTGAAAGGTCCCTTGAGGGTCATATCTTCACTCTTATGTCTCAAAATATATTGGAGACAAATTCTTAAAAAAAAAAAAAAAAAACTAAAAAGTCAAAACAAAATAGACGGTGCATAATGAAGTTGCAGTAAGAAAACCATGAGACAGTTCAGGAAAAATATGTCTCCAAGGAATTTGCTTATGAATGGAGTTATGGACATAAGCCTATAAGTAAAAGTTGGTTTCTTCTTGCATTTGTATGTTTGCATGTCAAGTTGCTTCTAGCCAAAAATAAATAAATAAATTTAAAAAGCAACTTATAGACTCTTAAACTATGAATTTAAAGCCAAAATTGTAACTTAGATGCTAATTAGAAGCACATGTTTTAAGTGTACCTGTAGAAACTTAAAAGCCTTTTTACAATTTTGGGGATTATCACTTTGTATTGGAAACATTCTAAGTTGGTATTTTCTTCTCTGTATCAGTGCATTGTTGTTTGATGACATGTATCAGCA
>JBBYHM010000027.1:5432009-5449638 GCA_038381775.1 Adansonia rubrostipa
AATTAATTTGTCGTTTCATTTCCATTTAATGACACAATTTGCTAATTATTTCTTTTTGGTTCCACCAATTTAGGTAAGTATTACCTATCTTTCTTAGATCTATTATTAAACTTAGACCCGTGAATCTGGTTAATTTTAGCAGAAAATAATTTAGATTAGGTCATTCTAAATTTTTAAATTTTTGAGTTATTTTTAGGTTTAGATAATTTCAGTTTTAAGTCATTTGAATTTAAATCAATCATGTTTAACACTTAGATTAATTTAGTTTGAGTAATTTTAGATTTGAGTTATTTTTAGTTCGAATCAACCAGGTTTAATACTTAGATTAATCGGGTCGAATCAATCAAGTTTAACAACTAGGTTTATCAGGTGTGATCATTTTGAATTTGGGTTAATTATTTCGATCATTTTGAGTTTGAATCATTTTATTCATTTCAAGTTCGAGTCATTTTTAATTCATATTATTAACTTTTTATGATCAAATCAAATTAAGTCCAATCCCACATTTTTTTTTTTTAAGAAAATTTTGCATTAAAATTTAAAACATCAAGCTCCAAAAACAAGTATTTATTATTATTATTATTACCCGATTTAATTTGGAAAATAATATATATCTCAGGCAAAAGTAAATAAATAATTTGTCATTTTATTTCCATTTAATGACACAATTGGCTAATAATTTCTTTTTTGGTACCATCAGTTTAGCTAACTATTACCCCTCTTCTTAGCTCTATTATTGAACTTATACGTTAGCTAGTTATTATTGGTGAAACTATTTTTAGGTTGTGTATATATAGAGCCTTTTATGAATAGTTGGTGAATTGCTTAGCTTTAATGCTTATTTATTAAATTAACTAAATTTGAATAAGTTCAATTTTTTTATATTTATGAACAAATTTATTTATAATTTATTTATAACTCGTTTATTGGTCAACTATAATTTAATAATATTATTATTTTATACTTTATTTCCTTCATCTATAGAAATATTTTTATTTTTATTATTTTTATATCTAATATTGTTAAAAATTTATCAAAGCAAAAGCAAAAATTACTTAAACTTAAAAACCTAATTGTTTGTCAATTTTTCATGAATATATATTTTTTAATTGTTCATGAACATATTTGATTATATGTTCATAAACATGTTCGTTCAATGTTTGTGAACAAATTCATTTGATTTGAAAATTTTATTAATGAATCGAAACACAAACCAACCAAAGAAACTCGAATCCAAAAAAAAAAAAGACCTTTAAAAATAGAACACAATAATATACGTGGTTCGGGAATATTTCTGATGTTCGCAAACATAGCGAAGAGGAAACTCACTATTAAAGAACAGAGATTATTACCACGAACAAACACATATCATAAAAATGCCTTACCAGAAAAGAACACTTACTGGGAACGAGGAAGCATTTGGAAAAAAAAAATGTTGTGTTAAATAGATTAATGTGTAACAATGTTCCTTTCTACCCGATTTTCGATCTTTCTAATTTTCTTTTTCGCTTTTTGCCGCCTCTTAAAGGTAACTGTATTTATTTCTTGCCCTTATCACTCTTAAACTTCTACGCTAAGATGACAAAACTTTTGCAGAAATGCAAGAATTGGATAAAGGAAACAGAGAAAACAACAAATGCATCTCCTAAAACATATGCTGTTGAAGAACATCTTGTTAGCATGAAAATTTTTACAATAAATTCGTTTTTTTTTTTTTTTTTTTCATTTTAATGTTCAGAGAAGAAATTAAAATACAGGATTAATGATTCTTTCATGCATATGGAAAACATATCCTGTCTTTCTCTACTTCAAACTTCTTACCTTAAATTTTGTCTAAGATCCATGCCGAGATCTATACCCACATGTGCTTTAGAACCTCAAATTGTAATGTAATGAAGATCATAGCTATCCAGCAAATTGAAGGGGAGTTTCTTGATTCAGAACTCTCAGTTTAACCCATCTAACTTGGTGACAAATCAGGCAAAATCCATTTCATATAATCCGTTGATTTCTTCGTGCATGGGGCGCAATGACACAAAAACCAGAATTTCATCCCAAGCAGATGCTAAATCATGAGGAGAGCTCTTCTTGAAGTTCCATTTTCAATATGGAATATTCCCTCTCAAACAATAAAAATTCCTGCTCATAAGATAGAAAATAGTAGTTTGAATGAAATTCTGACAAGTCCCCCGAGAACATTGGAGGCGAAATGAACAAAAAAAGTTGAAACAATCAAGCCATTCATGGAGCCATGCAATTTCAAGATTGATGAAATGAGTTAGCTGCCAAATGTCACATTTATATATCATCAAAATTATAGCAAAGTTGAAGAATTCAGTGACATTCTCCCAGTGACACATTATTCTTCTTTTCGGCGGTTAAGTTTTACCTTGATCTTATTAGGGTTCATCATAATTTAAAAATCTATGAAATGCGCATGGGAAATATTGAAACGGTACTTTTCAGTAGTATAGCTGCCATGTCTTTTTGCCAGCTTTTGTTGTCGATGGAACTTTTTTTTTATCGTTCAGCAACTGTCCCCATTGACATATTTGGTCCTACTTGTTTTCAATGGGATCAAGGATAGTTCCAGCAAATATATCTAAGGGTTATGTCTATAATAGATGGCTTGCTTCATCTAAGGAGATATAATTCTATGTTTTAGGATTCTTTTCTGATACTTACATATGTCGACATGTCATACAGAGATTGGCACGATGTACTAGATAGAGGCTTGCTTCATCTAAAGGGTATAAGTCTATGTTTTAGGGTTCTCTTCTGGTATATGTCATACAGAGAGTAGCATGACATACCAGATACAGCCTTGCTTCAACTAAAGAGGTATAAGTCTTATGTTTTAAGAATCTCTTCTGGTACTTACATACGTTGATATGTCATACAGAGATTGGCATGATAAGAAGGCAAAGTAATTGAACATGGTACTAGCATCGAGTATAGAGTGGAACCTAAAATTTTGAAGGTTTAGAAGACTAGTTATACAGGAAGAACACATAAAATATTATTCTAAACATATTTCAGGTTAAATAATAATGGAACAAAAAGCGTGTGCATATGAGTTGAGAGCAAGGTGAGTGGATTTGCGAATCGCATTATTCTTATCAAGCAAGTCCCTTTAGGATGTAAAAGAACAGTTAGTAAGATGTTCCACAACTTTGACAGATACAAGGATGAAAAGTTGCTTAAGGAATGACCGATATGAGCCTCTTTTCCAACTTAACCAATAAAAGTATCCACTTACCTGTAATTGTTGCTGACTGAACAGATACATGAACCCTGTCTCTGAACTCGAGACTAGCTCAATCAACCGGTCGTGATTTTCAAAAGGGTTACCTGACTCCATTAGCGAAACAGAAACCTGCAAATGAGTCGAGATATGGCATGAACAAAAATATTGACACAGTAAAATTTACGAAATAAATGCAATTCCGCGACTGCTGCTTTCTTCTTTTTTATTTTTCCTTCTTTCTTGTCCTTGCTTCAATTAAATTTACCTGCATACATCGGAGAATGACTTCTGGAATACAACACCTACGGCAGAGGCCCTGCACAATATATGTTGCAGGCCCTTCCAAGATACCATCTTTGCTTGAAAACCAAGCATCTAATCGAGATATCTCCGATGTAACTCCTGCTTGGAATCTCGCAAGCTCACCTGCATTTAACAAGTTTGATCAATAATGCAAAAAATTACATACAAGACCCAAAAAGAATAGGTGCATGCATCTCACTGTACCATGAATGCATAACAAACATAAATAATCAATTTTTAATCTTTACTTCATAATTAATTAAATTTCTTGCAGAGGTAAAAGAGACTATGAGAGCCCACAACTACAGACATGCACGGCAGATAGGCATTTTCTTAGTTACTTACCTTTGAAACCAGCTGCCATAACAGCACCCAGAAGACCACCATCATTGACAATTTGTGAACCGATTCCATCACCCTCTACAGCCAAGCAGCGCAAGACAACCTCAATACCGTAGCTGTCAATTGAAGAAATGGCCACATTTACCTGCCAATAAAATATTAAGATCATGAAAATGGAAAATATGACAAACGGAAAATTTGGTTAACCTAGACTCATTAAAGCAAAGCAAAATTTTGGTGAACATTATATATATTGGTAGTTTATGTCTTCTAATGATGTAAACCATATTCATTTTCTTAAAATCCTCCACTTTCCTTCCCAATTTCTTATGGTTGGCAAAGTTATCTAATAAGAACGGCTCCTATGGGAGATGCTTTTCCTTTCCAATACCTAGAACTAGAAGGATCGTTTTCCTCACTCAACCTCTCAAGCAAACCTACTCTCACCCATGCTCTCTCAAGGTTTTAGAGAAGCAACACTTCAATGAATAATATCATCCCATCTCCCTTAAATCTTTATGCAATTACCACTAGGATTAAGAGGAGTTGACATCTAGAATATAGCCTCGAAATATTCAGGGCTTCCTTTTGGAGAGATGCATATCTTGGAATTTAATTGTTCAACATGATGAAAAATACACATCTTATTTTTATTAACAGCTACATCATTCAGGTTTTGGGATTGCAAAAATAACTGTAGCTTATGACATCAACAATTTAATAGCTGCATCGGCAACAAAGTTGTTTAATGAATAACAATAGAAAACGGCATACCGTTAGCTGACGTTCTGAGACAACTTCCTCAGTAGCTGAAGAGTAAAGTGCACTCATTAATGCAGCACAAACAGTAGCATCTGGACACATGGATTCACCAGAAGGCAGGCGAAGCATCGCAGTAGCATGCAATTCAAGAAATAGAGGTTCCATTGATTCATTTACATGCTCCACTGTGGAAACCAGCCAAGGGTTTTCTTCCCCTATAACAAGCATCAAGATCATTAACCATCAAAGGGATCAATATGGTGAGAGCAAAAACAAGTATAAGAATGCCACACTCGATGGAAGCAAAGCTATCATATACTTGCCAATCAAAATATCTCCCTCAGTCAGAATGCTGCTTTTGAGCATAGAAGAACATATAATCAAATTTACTTACTCAGTAGCAATGACAAAGATAAAGCCAATGTCTCCTTGGCTGCTGCTATTGCTCTTTGTTTTTCCTCTACTGAAAGTTTATCGGGAGAAACATCTGCATTCTCTAATTCAATTTTGAGCCAGTTGCGATATGTTGCATCACAGGAGTAGTATTCACTCTATTTAAAATGAAAATGAGGATAAGCATACAGAAGAAAGTAAAGAAAAAATTACCAGTGGCCATAATTTATCTAGTATGAAAGTAAGAGTGTACCCAGTCTTGAAACTCTTTCAGATTCTCGGAAACATAATCCTCTAAAGTATCAGGAGTTTCAGAAAGCTGCTTCAAAGGCTCAGCAAGGAAACTAAGTAATTCATGCGCACCTATGGGCATGGCTGGCACTCTCCACATAGAAATCAGAGCAAACTCCCTGAATAATATATTGCTGTGTGGAAAGAAACGATGGTTAAATGTCAGACAGAGAAAAATGTTAAAAAATGTTAAATAGGTTTCATGGTTAAATGTCACACTAGGTTAAATTATAAATAGCTTTCATGGTTGAAGCAAAGTTAAAAAATGGTACAACCAAAAAAACCAGAAATAAATTTCCGACAACAAATTCAATACAACTACCACGGAAGAAGGGGAAATAATACCTGTGTATCAATGCTCGCAAAAGAAGTTTGGCACTAACATCTTTAACATCAGAAATTGTGGAGGGAGGTGTAAAGCAAAGCCATTGGACAACCAAAGCTTTTTGAAGACTCTGAAGCCTATGTTGCTCCACAACATCAGATGATTCATCATATTTTCCAACTTTGGTTTCTCGTGATCGTGACAAAAGCCTGATGTCAAGCCAAAGAATTCCAACTTTAGTTGAAATCGAATAGATCATCACTGCCTTGAATATATGCTTCAGAAAACACAGCAATACCTCTCAATAATTTCTTCAAAGCTTCCTTTCGAATCATCCCCTGGAGAAAATGGCAAATACTCCATGGCAGAAAGGAAGATTTTGTATTTGACATGCACACTGTTGCCAAGGGAAGAAACAAAAGCATTACAAGTGGAGATATTTGAGAAAAATTAGTAAGGTCTCATTTTGCAATATTTAAAACAAAATAGTTCTATGTTTTTCACTTCACTTTGACATGCATCTTATTGATATCTCAAACAAAGATCAGCAATAAACGAAGGAAAGTACGGTTTCAGCTATTTAAATCATGATCCTGTGAGTCGATACTAAATGCAAGTTAAAGAGAGAGAAAAAAAAAAAAAAACACGAAAGAAACAAGAAAAAAAAGGATAATTATATATGATCCCAGAATTTTAGGCCATCAGGATACGCAAAGTAGATATAGAAATGATGAAAGCAAACAGTAAATCCAGCTGTCTTTTCTTTCCCTATTTCACTCTTTATATTATTTCCGCTTGCCTAGTCTTTCTTTTCTGGTAAAACAAAATATATGGTATACAATGAACTTTTACTTTTGACAACTTTATTGGCCTCAAACATGGCTTAGATTTAGCTTCTACCTTTAACTTTCTTAAACGAATTTTTCCATTCCTTCGGTTTACTCAAAACGCTTAAAAACAAGGAAAGAATAATTAACATGAAGAATAAATTCTGGACACAACTGCGGCCTGGACAATGCAAAAACCTCCATCCAGAAAAGCATCTAAGTCTAGTTGCCACTCTTAATGTTTGTCAAGTTTTAGCAATATAATTAATTGTCTCACTGAGGACATATTTGAATGCAAAGAGAAATTATTCATGGAAGTACACCATAGAGGACCTAAAACAAAGAGAACATATAGATGTTTAGCATTTCCATAGGCATTTCTTACTTCTTTTGAGTAATTCAAACAGCCGTGCCAGAAGATGTTCCCTGCATGGATTACTTGTAGATGCAATGTAGCACTCACCCAGAAAAGCAGAGTGTCTTGTGAAGCAAACATGTGCTAAACTATAATAATAATCTCTGTCACCAGAATTCAGTGAAGCAATGGAAATGCCTCTTATTCTGGAAACATTTCATAGATTCCTGGTTTAAGACCATTTATTTGTTTCAATCAAAACTTCAACATATCTCAAGTATTTTACAATTCATTTTTCACGTATTATTATTTCGTCTCTACATAATTAGATGCATCAGCAGCCAAAAGACAAAGCAAATTAGTAACATAGACTTAATCTATTAACACCATAATTAAGTTTAAATTTTACATCTCATCTCATTCACATTTTTGTAAACAGAGGCGTCGCAACAAAATACAGCACAACCAGACACATAAAAATTAAGATGCAACCAGTCCTAAAACACTTTCTTTCCTCTTCCAAAAATTAATATAATAGGCATAATTCTAGAATACCAACTCAAAAGTTTGGTTATGATGCTTCTTTGTTGATTAACATGCATTACAGTGTAAACAAATATATGGTTCACTGTTGTCCATGAGGCCAAAACACCTGGAAATTAAGTCCCCAATGATAAAATGGAGCCATCATAAATCTCGGTAATGAAGAACAGCAGAGAGTGGATGGAAAACAACATATAGTGATTACCTGCTATTTAGCCTTAGCTCCATCATGTGCACAAAGAGGTCAATGCAACGATGACGTGCAAGTTGAGAAGCATAAATCCCAACCAATTCTTCATGATGCTTTGAAAATAGAAACATAGAATACCTGAAATTTGATTTTCCCATCAAGACATACAAAGCAAACTAAGAGAACTTATCCATAAACTGAAGGTGCTTGCTCTTTTTCTTAGAGAACACTTATTGAAGGACTTCTGCAACATAGTTTTTAAAACCCGAAGGAACAAGCTATCTATGAGAGATATAATGGGCTGGAGAATCTAAGCAGCCTAACAAACTAAAGTCATGCTCAATAACAAATTTTCCAAGAAATCAAAGTCGGCTAGAGCATGTTAGACGACTTCCATAGCTCCTGATGCTTTATTATTTACAAAAAAGGATCTTTTTATTAGACAAATATATCAACTCCATGAAAACAGAAGTGATAATTGAAGCTTTTAGTAAATAACAATATTTGGGTGCTTATACAAAAGTGACATTTAAGTAAATAACAATACTTGTGTGCTTCGACAAAAGTGGGTAAGAAAAGGTCTCACATCATAGTCCAATGTCTTCGCAGCCTTTATACCTTCCAAAGATCAAAATTTTCATCAACTTATGCATTCACAAATTTTATTCCTTTCTTAAATGAAAATTTTCATCAATTGAAGGTTAAGGATTTCAATCAGTTCAAATGATCTGTTTTTAATTCCATGTTGTTTTGTTAAGATGCATGCTTTTTGCACAGGTTTCATAGACTTCCCGCATTTTCCTGTTTGGAAGAGCAAAGCTAAGCAATTAATTCATTTTGCTTATTTGTATCATGAGATCTCAACATAATGCACAGAATCCCCTAAATCTAGGAATGCTTCTGCAGAATAAATTAATGCCTGCGAGTACAGACAAGAAGTCAACAACTGTAGCACACATGATAACCCAGCTGATTCAAAAACTACATATTTCATAGTCAGAACCACTATGCAGTTCAAATCGCTCCATACCATAGTTATGAGAGCTAGATGAGACCGGAACCTGAAATTACTTACAAGTGTAGAATACGATCACCAACAGTCATAAGCTTTTCTCTGAAGGTATCTTTAATTTCCTCAGCAAGTAGATATCTAAGAACGAGCACTATGTGTGCACCGAACCGAATCATCTGAGGATCACGAGGCCTAGAAGAAATTAAAATGCACATGTAAGAAAGAATGTTTCCACACAACTGGGACATTAATCCCATTGATGTTACCTTTTCCTACACCATAAGACCAATAAAAATAGCAGACCTGCAACCCTTATTGAAAGCTCATTTACAAGAGTTAGCTTAAGTAGGAAACATGATAGGACTGGGCTCGATGTACTTTCAATTGCAATTGCTTCTATTTTATTAAAGGGAAATATTAACCAATGCCTAGTGACACCGGTTAAGGTAATATTTATAGAAAGAAAAGTGTAATTAATGAATTATTTTTTCTTTATTTCTGTAAAAGTAATGTATTAAATGCAAAAAAAAAAAAAAGTTTCCTACAATGATAATAAAAAATTCTTTAACAAGTGCCCGTAAGCAGTCGTTAACCAGACCCTTTATTAAATACAATAAGTGTTGATGTGGCTTTCAAGAAGCACTACCTGGAGATGTTTTGATCATCTTCAGAAGGTGCTATCCATGACCATATAAGCTCAAGGAGATGTGGTATATTCCCTAACATTAGATTCATCTGTCAAGAATGTGCGGTTAGAGAAGCCACCAAAAAAGTTCATCAAATTTAATGAAATCCTTTAATAAAGGAAACAAGACCGAAGAAACCACTTTTCATGTGCATGACTGCATGTATCTAGAATGAATTACAAATGCTCTAAGAAATCAAAATTATCTCCATGTATGTCAATGGTACATATACGTTTACGGAGACTTCAACCCAGGAAGCGAAACTAGTGAATCCTATGTAGCTAAGATCAGAGGTTCAATGAGGTCAAAAAAGTGGAGTTCAAACAGATTTCTCTAAGTGCTAGAACAGTGAACTTTTTAATTCGCAATCCCACTGCAAAAGACTCCATTTCTTTTCATCTATAATAGCTAGTTTAGTTTCAATTTCAGTTCTTTCAACCCACACCCTCCCACACACACAATTATTTTTTCGTTTTTGGGGAGGTCAGAATGATTATTAGAGATCTTAGCATTGTCATCCACATTTATGCGAACTTAGAATCAGAGTAAAACCAAGCGAGCAAAGTCTATTTGACAGAAACCTCAATTTGACGGTGCTGCTCCTTGCATCCCCAAGTAACAGCTTCATGCACCATTTCACTAAATCAGGGGAACAAAAGTAAAAAGAAAGGATATAACAAATGAAACAATATGATAAAGGATAACTTAATATTAGGAGGAAAAAAAAGGCACATTATAAAGATACCCCGAATGTAGTTTCTGAAGAAGAGCAGAAAGGTCTCGTGGTTGCTGGTTCAAAACTTGCAGTGGCCAACTTTCAGGTCCAGGTGAAGGCTGAGAGGTACCTTCAATTCCTCCAGGACTTCCATCAATACCGTCACTGTAGCTTTTTAATTGTTCCATCCTGCCAGGTTGTGAACGAGCTAATTCTAGATCTACCTGAATTTCAAGCCATGATTTGGCCATTGCCCAACAGGCAGTCTGAAGACATAATAGACATCAGATTTTAATGACTTGACAAAGAACATATTAGCATTAGAAAAGCCTCCTAAGATGTTTATCTAATCAGAAAAGCTTACCTCCCAGTCTGTACAGATTGGAAGCATGCGCTTCAAATTGCTACATTGAGCTGCATATACAGCTATTTCATATTTCCCACCATTTTGCTCAGAAATTCTCTAAAAAAAAAAGAAAGAAAGAACTGTTAGGGGGAAGAGAGAAAGGAAACACGCCATTAACTCCACAGAACTCAATTGCCGTCGTGCATCAGCCACCATCATTGCATGTAAGAGAGAGAGAAATGGAAAACTTGCAAAAGCATCAAGTTTCAAACACCATGATAAATACAATTTATAACCTCCGGAAGAAAAGAACGGAGACAAAATCCAAAACGTTAAAACTTGCAAGGATAAATTCAACCAATAAAACTAGTTATTAAGCATGCATGGGACCAAATTAAAGTGGTAATAGAACCATCTGATAAGATTGTTGTTATTAACCTCTGACGCACAGTAGGAAGCCCATTTCCAAAGGCGCCACTGATGACCAATACCACTTTCAAGTTCAATAGCTTGCAGAATTCTATTTTTTCCATTCTTCACTAGGGCTTCAACCGAAGGAAATAGGTTTAAGCCTCCAAATGGGCAAATAGTTGCAGATCTCCATGGCTGCAAAATTAAACTACTTATCAGACGGGCAAAAAACAGAAGCAAGTTAATCTATATTCATTAACCTTGTCAAACTCTTGAATACCTGTCCTGCAGACCGGCAGAGGTCACATGCCTCTTCAAGTCTTCCAGCCCTTAGCAGAGTCCAGACATCCTCAAGTAGAGACTCATCTTGTTTCTATCAAGGAAAAACTGTCAATGCCACATTCAAGAATAATTGATATTTTAAAGACTGTTATATTTCTATCACAAACTCCTAAAGGAAATCCGACCAAGATGGTTAAAAACAATACAAATATGTGCTTCTCGCATTTACACATATAAGCATTCTCCATCTCACCCTCTCTATATTGGAAGGGTGCTTTTGTAACCCCATGACAGGCATTGCACATATCACACTGGGAGAAAAAAAACCAGACAATCAAGGAAGCCATTAAAATTTTTAAAAGAGTTTCTGAGAGAGTACTTTATCATCAGGTAGCTGATGGGCATGTTCCCGTGTTGGAGCATCAAAATCTAAGTGGTGAACGGTGTTAGCAGCAGACGCGCCCCTTTTGAGAAACCTCTGAGTATGGTGCCAAATTCCAGAGTTGGGAAGATAAGTACCAACATGAGATCCCCGCACCTGCAGAAAATAATAAAACTCCAATGTTGAAAAAATCTAATGAAATAGGATACTTTTATGAAGCTTCATTACAAGAAAAAAAAAAAACCATAATCTAAAAGAAATTGACTAAAAATAGGCATGCTCAACAGAAGATACTAAGAATCAGGTCTTTCTGTCCACAACTAAGCTGTCAAAGAAAGAGCTGAAGGTTAAAGGTAACTGTTGTTTAAAGTTATAAATTAAAGTCAATCATCTAAAGAATTCTTTTGTGACTATACTTAGGCATAATTACCTAAAACAGCTACACATACTGAATTAAAAGGAAAAGAAAATTAAAAAGAAAGACAGAGAGAACTGCATGAAAAAAATGAGGGTGTTAGATAGGGAAACATAAGAAAGTTGCATTCCTCAGGGAAGAAGCCACCAAATATGCTAAATTTAATAAAGATCAGAATTCAGGGTGGTAATATACCAGCTGTCCAGCATGAATGATGTCATCCAAGGAGGCCAATAAAATGATGTTTCAAGCAAAATGTATTGCCAGAATAATCCATGAAACTACATGGAAGGTTTTGCTAGTCTACCATAAAAGAATGCTGCTTAGCACAACCTACAACATCAATGTTCATAGCCTCGACGAACCCCACAGTTATAGACTTCCCAAATGCTCCAGTTTGTTGCTAGATCCACTCGCGAAGTAAAACATACCAGTGACAAACCCACTTTTCACTTTTGATACATATGAAACCTTATCAAACATCAAATGTCCAATCAAGCATGTGATGTAAAAGAGATGCCAAGCAACCTCATAGTTTCAATTGTTTAAACATACAAAGGTACACATGTTATACTATCAATCTTAATTTAAAAAGAAAATGCCAACTATGCACCTTATTCAGCAGATCTAATCAGACCTAACTACTGTGAAACTGCCTAAAAGTGCAATTAAAAAGAAACATAAGAAGATAGTGGAGGGAAGAATAGTGAAAGACTGAGGTTCGGTTTTCTGAAAATCACATGTATGGGCATGCCACTGGCTTTATAAAATCCCTATCAATATTCAAGACAACGAATGCAACGCTTCTTCCATCATATAATATGAAGAATCAAACAACAATGATGAACTAGTCAAAATAATCATTATTAACAATTAATAAAATCGATCACCTTGCTCTCCAGATCTAGGGCTTTAGAAGCCAATCCTTCTAGCCATTGAACAATACGGAGGCATAATTGTGCTGTGTGATCATTCACAACAAACTGGCAAGCCTCTATATGTGATGTTGAAGGGGACTGTCAAAAACCAATAGATTTAAATAACTGTAAACCATTTTAACTTAAACTTGAAAGTAGTCAAAAGGAATAATAGCATTTAGTAGCAGCACAAGACTCAGTTCTAACATCTAAGGACAAACTATTGCAAAGAAAAGATATACCAGAATGAGCTCTTCAGGAGGTTCATCAGTCACTGTAATAACAAAGGAAACTGTCACCAAAAATCCAAACACCACAGATGAAGTTTGCAGCCACTAAAACTAATAAAATTAAATTTAAAAAAAAAAAATTGCGAAAGATAAAACAGACACTGCAAGCAGTGTGACTTGAGAAAAAAGATACAGGATTACTTTGAAAACTTCATAAAAGCAGTCTTTGTCGTAAGAAATCAAATTTTGCCAAAAAGTTTCAGAGGTTAGAGATTTATTTCCTTTTCCATAAAGGTACCACAAGAGAGACCATGTAGCAGCCTCATCAAGCAAAAGTTGAGCCTTCTGCCTCATCAACTTATCCTCCACAACCCGATGGCGTACGCTGGATTCATATCTGTGCAAATAACCATGATGAAGTTAAAAGGCCACCCAAGAAATTGATGTTACCTAATTAAAAAGAATATGCATGATTAGTTCCTTAATTAGGGGGGGAAAAAAAAAGCCAGTTTGTATTTCCTAATTTTAAACGACAAATGATAATGCCGATGTTGGCATCCTTAACTCATAAGACAGATTTAAATTATTATCTATCCGTAGATAATAAGTATAAATAAAAGCACATCAAATAGAGTGCCATTGGATCTTCTTTCTTTCTAGAAAAGAGGGGGTGGGGGCAGAAAAAAACAGGAACAAAGATAAAGGCATATGGCATACTAAAATGCTCAAAATCAAGACATAAGCTTGATCAAAAAAGAAGATCAAACAGTAGAAATTTGTAATTATAGCACAAGTGTCTGCCTGCATTGTATAATACACCTGCGCAACTTATAAATATACTTGAAGGTACAAGACGCACCTAATCGACTCCGAAACATTCCGGCATGATCTCTCAAATTGTAAAATCAGGTCAGGAATCGGCATTAACCCTGAAAATATGAAATCATAAACATAATTAGCTTGAATGGAGATGCCATATCAAGAGGACTAGAAGGGGGAAAAACAGTATAATTTAAATTACAGGGCAACATGTTCGTAATACCCACACCACCGCAATCTTCCTTTTTGATTGCAACCAAATATTAGTGCTTCAATATAAAAATATAAACATATTGATCAGTCAATCAATGATGTGATACACTTAAAAAATACACACATCATGAACCCAGTGCTTTAATTCTGTTTTCATGAGTTTGCATATTTCTCTGCTTACTATCCTTATATTTCTTAGAATGCAACATCTAATGAATTTTAAGTACAAAAACACAAAGTAAAACTTTATTCATGGATATGCATACTGTCATGACCTACATTTAATGTTGCATTATTACATTCAAGCCTAATATTAAGCAAATTATCATTTTCCTAACTCCGAGAAATTAATACTTTGAAATGAATCAAGGATTCCATATAAATCCCAAGACATATTGATCAAAAACTATCATCATAGTAATGCTATGTTTGGTTGAAACAATAAGCAAGTTAAATAGTTTCAACTTTGAATTGTAGCACTGAATATAAGTGATGGTAATTCAAGCACCTTGAAGAGCAGAATCAAGTAGAGATGCAAACAAGGCAAAGGTTGTGTCTCCATTATCTGCCAATAAATCCTCCTCGATCTTGCAAGCTTTTAGTGCATGACTTCCTGATCTGCGGATTGAATCAAGAACATTATCGACCTCTGCAATTCTATGACCATCAGTTGATGGTCTCCTCTTAGAAGCCGTCCAAGTCCTAGGAGGCGTTTCTCCAAAATTATCAACATCAAAGCTCTCAGCCTCTTGTTTGATGTTTTCAAGAAGAAGTGCAGCATTAGTTGGGCTGTGGATAATCTGTCCCTCATACAACAACTTAGCTTCATTGAACTTCAAAATGCCACTCTGTTGCCTTGGCGATATGCGCGAACTTGAGTTTCTTTTCCTGCAGGTACTCGACATTACATAATCCACACAAAGTGAGATTTATTACAAAGGAGCAATACTGATATTCAAGAACATAAAGAACAATCTAAAACAGTGTGATACTAAACATCTTCTATCTCTTTTCCTCCATTTTCCCAAATTCCCCTACCATTTTCTGCTATCTTTTTGCTTTAATTTCCACTTTTTAAAACCCAAATTCGAACGATTAACAACAAAACCAACATCAAATAAGCGTAATACATTAGTTTATGAATTGGGTTTTATGGAATAGGCTCGAATCCATCAATTTCTAACGTTTAATACAACTCCCAATAAGAAAAAAAAGGCTTTAAATAAAGCATCCAGAAAAACCCTTAAGAACAACAAAAAATTAAAGATATATCATGAGTTTAAGCAAACAAATAAACCAATCAAAAGCTTTAAAAAATGGGATTGTGCAAATGGTACCCATAACGACGAAACTTTTCCCTGGCAGAGTGATCTTGTGGGTCAAAGTAGCTGGGAGACGTCTCCATTTCCACGTCCATAACGGGTCGTGCAAATGGAGGCCGTTTTAAACTTCGAAGGATAGTTTTCAAATCGAAAGAACCGCTGGAATGTCAATGGATTTGAGCTTTTCGTTTAAAATCTAAAGAAGAAAGCTGGAATTTAAGTGCTGAATTTGTTCTAAACAACAAAGCTCGAAAAAAGAAGGGTTTAAGGTACAGGTTTAAACTACAAAACTACTAACACAAATTGTATATTTTTTTTATTTTGATCCTTCAACTATAAAAACTTATATTTTAGTCCCTCAAAGTTACAAAAGTTTGGTAGCTCACCCTGCTCAAGGACTCGATCTGGTCCAATTTGGGCCTAATGTGATATTTTATAATCCGAGTTGGTTTACCTCGGATCCTTATTTATAAAATAATATAATATTTTTATTTAAATATAATTATAAAAATATATAAATATTAATATAAAAAATTTTTAGCATATTAATATATTTGAACAATAAATTAGGGCCATCGGGTGCAGCTAGAGCTTGAATTTCAAAAAAATTTTTAAATTACGGTTTGTCTCATAAGCAGGTCTACTAAAAGTTAATCAATTTTTTTTAAAATTTTTTTTTAATATATTAATATGAATTTTTAATTCACAAAGCGGATTAAAAACCCATTATATATCTTACTTATTTTTTGAATTAAATTTTTATCCTTATTAAATATACTTTAAAAAAGACGGCTCACCCTTTGGCATGCAAATTGACCTAAAACTAGATCTATCCATCAAACTTGGCATAGGGTCCGCATACGTTGAGCTTTGGACAAAAGTTTTAAAAAATTCAAATCGACCTAGCCCATATTACTATTCAATAATAAAAATAATTTTTAAATTTATTTATAAAAATATTAACATACAAATAATATTTTAATAATATAATTAATAATAAATGAATTTCTTTAGTCGCGATCAAAGACTAGGCAAAAAAATTTTAAAGTTCCAAGGTGCAACTCAGTCCAACCTATCTCATAAACACATTTACAAAAAACTTTTTGTTTTAATTTTTGCCTTATCTTGACAGTGTAGGGGGGAGGATCATACAAATAGTTCGTATTTAAATTGCATTCATGAACATATGTTTTTATCAATATTTATTTTAATTACAAATGTAACATATGCTATTGCAATCATTTTTCGTAAATATTGATGACTAAGAGAAATGAAACTGTAAAATAATAACTTCAGCACAGTGTTATAACTGCTATTTAAATTCTCGAAATAGCCATAGCAAGAATAGTATACAAAACACCATACTTGCCTATCAATTTTGACTCGAACTCGAAAAATTCGATCAACCTATTGAAACCTGAAAATGATCCAAATCAGTAATGACCTAAACTTAAAATAACTTAAATTCGAAATGACTCAAACACGAATTGACCTGAACTAAAAATGACCCATCTTAAATTAATCTGACTTGCCCCGTTTACAATTCTAATACTGAATATTAAGCCACATTTCTCTAGTAATGCATGGAGTTCATGTTCCTTTGAAAAATTTTTATATTTTTACCTAAACATGAATCAAGTCGTATTTGATCCGAAAACTTGAATTATTATTCATAAATTAATAAAATATTAATAAATTGTTTTTATATCATTATTTATATATTTTATAAAATAATTTAAATAAAAAATTTTATTATTAAACAGTAAGTTCAAAAATGCTAGACCGGCTCAAATTAAAAAAAAAAAAACATATCCAAAGCTCGGTCCATAGACAAGTTTAGCCATTACCAAAAGATGAAGTAAAGTGAAGGCTGCCTAGACTTCCAAGGCAAGAAATATATCTAATTACTGTCATGGAAACGTTTTCAATTGGAACATTTTTTATTGTGGTTGTGAATATAATGAATGATATCATGATCAATTACAATAAATTTTGACAATAAGGAAATTTGAAATCACAAAATGCTCATTGTGGAGTTTGAATAAGCTTAAAAGCTTTATGTGGGCATTCTATAGAGCAACTAATTGGTTCGTTGTAGAGATCTTTACTAAGTTTACATGCTTCAAAAAAGTTACGACTGACATTATTCTATATTCCAACAAACTATATTGTTTTGACTCTTCATTTTTCTTGAAGTATTCATGTATGATCTCTTTGTTCAACACATTTTTGAATATGGGTATAAGGATACAATCTTCAAATGATCCTTCAAATACAAAAAAAAAAAAAAAAACTAATATT
>JBBYHM010000027.1:5481750-5496494 GCA_038381775.1 Adansonia rubrostipa
TTAAACAGACCCTCGTTAAAAAATATGTAAGAAGACCCAAGTTGCAAGTGTGAAAGGAATGAAAACTATAATTAATTGAGAACTTAAATTAGTATTTCGTATATTTATATTATTTTTTTTTATATTTATGATATTATAATTATATTTAAAAATATTTTATATTTATATAAATTTTAATTTATTAATAATTTATTTTAAATAAATTTTAAAATATTTATTTTTTATATTATATTTTATTTTATGTTATATTTTAATTTTTTTTATAATACGGTGCCTATTATTTTTGGGTCTACCTGCCACCAACAAATGAGGAACAACTGCACTGTTCGAAATAAATGGCTCAATTTATGGTGAAGCAGACAATTAAACCAACCAATGTGAAGGATGTGGAAATCAGGAATCAAATTCTATTACATCACTACTCTTGTCCATATTTTAACCTCAGCAGCTTAATTAATAGCTGTCTGTTTCTCATATGTAACTAGGCAAATTATAGATTTAAATTACAATTATAAATATATTATTGATCATATTTTGTTTATATAATAAATATTATTATAGTTAATAAATTTGTTAAATTTTACTCGAATTTGAAAAATTTAACTAGCCTACTTAAATTCAAACCCTATATAACTCAATTTAACAAAAAAATAACAACTCGAAAATTGATCAACTTAAACTTGACATGATCCGAATAAAAAATGAATCGAATACGATATGACTTAAACTTTAAATAATTTAAACAATTAACCCAACTTATCGAACCCAAGTATTAAACATGATTGACTCGAATCCAAAATAATTCGAACTTGATTAACCTATATTAAACTTGAATGATCTGAAATCCAAATTGACTCAAACTTGAAAATATAAAATCTCCAATTGACCCGACCTGCCCAATTGACAATGTAGCAATTAACTACGACGAATGTTAAAGGTGAAAAGAGTTGAAACTGTAAAATAATAATTATAACATCGCATTACGATTGCTATTTAAATTCATGAGGTAAACTTATAAATAAAACTATTGAAGGTTGGGCTTGTATCGTAGGACTTTAAACAAGATTTTTGTGAATTTAGATCGATTCGATCTGATTTAACTAAAATTATTATTTAATAATAATAAATTATATTTTTATTTAAAATTTAGTTATAAAAATATATAAATATTAATATAAAAATAAATATTTTAATAATATAATAAATAAGAAAATGGATTTTACTGCAGCCCCACCCATTAATAGGTTTACCTGTAAAGGGATCACGGATGGTGACTGAAAACCAGCACAAAATGGCCTCATAATTAAAATCAACCATTTCAGTCGAGCAAAGGTCAATGGCAAGGGATCATGCCAAGTCTTTCCTGCCAATTTTGTTGTTGCTCATCGTCGGTTTCGTGCTACTTTCAGGTTGCTGTCGGGCAATCCAGGCGGCCAGTGAAGAAGCTGTGTCAAGCTCTTCTTCTGATGATGATGCTATTCGATCCCAACTATCTAAAGTTAAGTCCAACCTTGTTTCCAAAAGGTTGAAGCCAATCAAACGAAGACCTCCGGCTCCTAAACCCAATGTTCCTGAGCACTTCTTACTGCCTCCTTTTCGCAGTCGCTGGACTTCTCCACCATCACCACCGCCTACACCACCTCCACCTCCAGCTTCAGCACCTTCACCTTCACCACCAACAAAACCATTATTTGTGCCATGATCACCATGGCTAGCGCACCTAAGTTAGCTTTGTTACCATCTATCAACAAGGAAAACTTGTGTGTTTGCCAGGTATCTATTGAAGCTTTTTTATTTTTATAAATTAGATTGCTGTCCAAGGATAGAAAATTCCAAATCCGTTGGATATTACCTTATAAAAGCAATAATACGACCCAAATGATCTAAACTCGACTTTTTTCTTTCTTTCTTTTTTTTTTTTTGTATCTAGTGAAAATTTGATGTGTTGAAATTAAAGTTTGATATTATTATCACTACACCTGGGAGAGTTTTAAAAGGATTTTTTTTCTTGTTTAACTGTCAAAATTTTAGAGGCAAACTTTTGAAAATTTTGATGGAAAGCATATTCCATAAAATTAATTTTATGAATTTTAATCATAAATCCAACCCTTGTGGATTTTTATTTTCGTGCGTAGGTGTGTTTGAACTCAGGTCGTAAAAGATTCAAGTTTGAGTTCAATTAAGTTTTATTTTTAAAGCTTGAGTTTGATTTAAAATTAAAATCAAATTATTCAAACTTATTTGATTAGACTCATTTACCTAGTAAAAACGAGTTTGATTTTTATGCTTAAACTTAAATTCGATTATTTAGGCTTAAGTTCGGGTTTGAATTTAAATTTTTCAATATTAATTTAAAAAAAAAGCTCAACTAAGCTCACAAGCTATTCAAGTCAAGTATTAAGACACTTTTGCCTCGCTGAATAGCTCGAACTCTGCTCAATAATGACAGAAACGAATTCAAGTTTTTTTAGAGTTGAATCCAAATAGCTTACAAGTGCAACTGTTTTGTTTACATCCTTACTTTGGATACTATTGTACTTAGCATTTTTATTTTATGTAACAATTTACTATTAGAACGAACAATATGATAAAGGAAGATAAGAGAAAATCACTTCGCTTTCTATGTATCGAGAAGTACACAGATAAAAATATTATTTGTAATAGAATTTTGTTAAAGAGTACCCTCATTGCAGTTTTAATGTTACCATATATAATAATATCTACGTATCAAAAATGCTAAGTAAAATTGTCAACCATTACATTCACTGCAATATATTAACTAACCTTGAAAGATAGACTTGCTCATAGGCTTGTCAAATCGTAGTTTGAAAAAATTTGAAATTCAAACCCGGACTTGAATTTGGCCGACCTGGTGGCCCAAATTTATTGTTTAAAAAAATGTTTGCAAATCAATTTTATATTTATAATTAATATTAATATATTTTATAATTAAATTTAAATAAAAATATTATTTTATTTTTTAAATAGTGATTCTGATTGAAATGGACTAGTCTATATCATAAAATATTATACCTAGGCTTGGGTTAGGCTTGTCGGGTCGAATAAGCTACCCGACCCTTGAATATGTCTATTGAAAAAGTTTTCTAAAGATATTTGTTAACAAAACCTTTTATAATATTTTAAGCCCAAACTCAACCAAATTTAGTTTGGCTTAATATTTTATTATTAAAATTATTTTTATTTAAATTTAATTATAAAAATATATAAATATTAATATATTGTTAATATATTTTAAATAATGAAATAAATTACGAACACTTCATTCTCAAGCAATTTTTATTTTTTATTTATACCTTTAATCTACTTATAATTTTTTAATTTTTCTAATTAACTTATTTAAAAATAATGTTATGTAACTAAATCTATTTAAATCCGTAATCTTTAAAAATTTATTAACATTATATTAACTAAACTAGTATATAGTCGGCACGATAGAAGCTACATTCAACTTGATTTATTCAGTAAGAGGAAGCTGCCAAGCAATAAATCGTACTTTGTCTAAACGAAGACAAGTCTTTTAGCCTTCTTTAAAAAAAAAAAAAAAAAAAAATTCCTTTGCTCTATAAACCATAAAATGAGCAAAGCTCAGCCAGCTAAATTTCTCTTAAAAAAATATATAAATATATCTTTTTTTATTTTCACACAAACCAACAAACAAACAAATATATAAATATATTTTTTAAATAAAAATTATTATTTTATTAAAAGAATAGTAATTCGAATACAATCAAATCAATTTAAATAGTAAAATATGTTAGTACATAGGAAACCAAAAAATATGAAAAATTGACGAAGGCTTCAAAGTGTGTGGCAATATCACTTTCTTTAAGATTTTATTCACCTCCATCATTAATTAGGTATACAAAAGAGTTACCGACGTATAAATCTCGAGGATACAATGAAGCCCAATGATTGACGGTGTTTTGTATTAACGACAACAATCTACTATGCACTAAGCAGTGTATAGTAAAACTATCAAAATTCCTTTTTCCTTCGGTGTCTGTCTTCGAATATATAGAGTCTATTTATAGACAAATACATATCTCTTCATGTAAGCATAACTTATCCAACAAGTATATTTTTGGATACTTGGTAAAAAATTAAGAGACACTATATAAAATTCTAAGAAACATAACTTTATAACTATTAAAGATATAACCATTCATTTATTTTGAAAATATTTCAATAAAATATAAGCTCAAATCTGGCCACTTCACTTGTTCGGGCCTTGAACAAATTTACACCGAAGAATCAACTCATCAATTATGATGTTTTTCTATGATAGATTGAACCTTACCCCTTACCCATTCCCAAAGAAAGGTTGAAACTATCAGAGAAAGAACTATATAACCTGCTAAACCTATTTAAGATCAAGTTGCAGTCCTCTAAGTCGTTGTTAAAAATATGTTCAAATATTAAAAAATATATTTTTATAATCATTGTACATTTAGTATGGCTAGTTATGCATTCATTTATGATCATCTATATATTCAATATAGGTTGGCTATATTGTTATTATATATATATATATATACTTGAATTAAAATATCAATCTTAGTCATCTTTATATTCAGTTATGGTTACTTATACATTCAATTACTATCATCCGTACATTTAGTTATAATCATATGTACATTACACCTGATTATTATCTCATTAGACTTGGTAATGTGCACAATTAGTACTTACTTATCTGATACGATTTAGGTCATATGGTTTAACGTATAATCAGTTTTGATCATCTACATATTTATTTATAGTTATCTATATATTCAGTTATGATTATATGTGCATTACACATGATTGCCATTTTATAAGTATTGGTAATATGCATAATTAGTGTTTACTTATCAGATACGATTTATATATAATATAAAATTTATAAAATTTATATTTTTTATTATATATAATATATAATATGTAATATATAATATTTTAATTTTTTTTAAAAATAATTTAAAATTTAATATAAAATATTTGTAATTTTTATTATTTTATAAATAATATTTTTAATATATATTATATATTATTATATATCATATATAATGTATAATGTATATTATATATATGTAGAGGGGGGCGAGTCGGTTCCCTGTACTTATATATTTATACATATGTGGGGGGAGGGGTCGGTTCCCTCGGGGATGGAATCGATTCGCTCACAACCCTCTTTCCCTCGTTAGATAATAATACATAAAATATTTTTTTATTTTTTATTATTTTTATATAATAATTTAGTATTAAATATAAAATAATTTTTATTATATATATATTATATTATATATGTATTATATAATATAATATATAATATATATTATTTTTTAATTATTATTATTTTAATTAGTTTTTTGTAGTTTAATATAAAATATTTTTTTATTATTTTTAAAATAATGATTCAAAATTTAATATAATTCAAAATTATTCTTTAATATAATATTTTTTTTTATAAATTTAAAATTTAATATAAAATATCTTTCATCTTTTATTATTTTTAAATAATATTTATATATATAAATATAATATATTTAGTTTGGGGGGCTGGTTTCCTTTGTAAAGAATCGGCTCCCCACTTTGACACATATATGAAAACCTGAAAAATAAAAAATAAAAATATTATTTTTTAAAAATTATTTCTGTAATTTTATTTTTTTAATAATTATCAACTTTTTTTTTTTTTAAATTTCTTGGGATTTATGCATTTAAAACATTCGGGCCTAATGTAAAGCCCAACAGATCATTAGAACAAAAACCTAATTTGCCTTTTTTTTTTTTGCTTTGCTTTTTTTCTGGAGCCGAGCATCTTTCTTCTTCCTAATCCTTTCGCATTCCAACTTCGTCGCCTCATCCTCTCTTCTTCTTCTTCTTTATTTCTGAACCGTCACCACCGCCTGCATATCTTCCGCCGTTTTCTTCTTCTTCCTCCGATGCTGCTGGCGCGGCCGTATGCCACGAATGTGGGACGGATTGCATGCCCGTGTCAGCGTAGACTCGTGTCAACACGGGTGCGTGGGCAAAATCGAGGAGTCCGAGCAACAGAGCTAATAGTATTGTGTTATAATATACGTACAGGTATTGTCACAAAAGAGCTGGTTCATCTCTTAGGAAAAACTACTTCTGTTATCTGTTAACTTACTTTTATTTCAAGAGGAAGCTCTTTCAGTTAAAGTTTTACTCTTTCTTAAATAAAGCACGCTATTCAACTTATTCTGGAGAAGAGTTTTATTCTTCTTCAAAGAGAAGATCTCGAGGACCAGTCATGGCTGCAAAGAAATTATCTCAAGGTCAGGTTGCATCATAGTATTTTTCTTTTACTGGGAAATGTTAATTGAGTTAATCAGACTTTTTGTCATTTTTTTAGATTTTTATGTAGCTTGCTTGCGATGATCCAGGTCAAAAGGAAGAAGAAGAAGGAAGGTACAAGCACACTGTTGATTTGCCAAAGACGAACTTCAGCATGAGAGCTAATGCTTTGGTGAGGGAACCTGAAATTCAAAAACTATGGGATGACCATCAAGTGTTCAAGAGAGTTGTTGATAAAAATGATGGGGTAGGTTTACCATACACTCGGTTCCCCTTGATTTTTTTATCTATATGGACTTTGTTATCTTAGTTTTTTATTTCCTTTATCAGGGAAATTTTGTGCTTCACGATGGCCCTCCATATGCCAATGGTGATCTACACATGGGTCATGCCTTAAATAAGATATTGAAGGATATAATTAATCGTTACAAGGTAAGTATTATGGCTTCTTTACTTGAAAAATCTAATTTGTTGCCCATGAATTTAGATTTAATATTCTGTTTTGTGCGAATTGAAACTTTAAACAATTATAGGAGGTCTTATTTCAGGGATGAGAATGTCGAACATGTGTTTGTCGCTGTGCTTGGCACTAGCTACATGCTGACGTATGGGTGTAAGGGCTAGGGGTTTGTAGTTGTTTTATTATCTGAAATTCTTGAAAAAAGAAAAAAATTGAATAAGGAGAAGAGATGAAAATAAAAATATCCCCAAGCTTACAACTTGGATTCCTTGGTTGCATCACAACATGAACAAAGAAAACCTTGAGAAAGAGAGTTTTTCAACTTTTAGAATGGAAAATTGTAATATCCAGGAAAATGGAAATACAAAATTTCCTTTCAAAGCCTGTTTGCCTCTTGTTTTCTAGAAAATTTTCTGGAAAACACCTGAAAATTTTGAATATGAACGGCCCTAAGTTCCCTAAGTTTTATGCCCAACTGTAGTTATGTATTGTAAGGATTTTGGTGGTGTTAGGTTTAGAATTTAAGGGTTTGGGGTTTTACACAATGGTTTTTAGTAATTTCAACATGGCTTGTATTCCTTGTGACTTGACTGCAAAAGAAAGGATTGAATGAGGAATGGGTTTTAAGTCTTTGATGCGGCAAAATTGAAATAAAACAATGCAGGTTTATGGGTGCTTTTTCTCTGTTGTGAGATGCATAAGATCAGAAGAGCAAGAAAGAAAAAAAAGGGAATTTGAGTCTGTTAGGCTTTGTGATTGAAATGTTTTTTTGATCACAATCACCAAATTTGATTGCAAATGCAATGCCAAACAGGACAAATTTTTATTAAGAATCTTGACTGCGTTGTTCTCAATCACAAAAGCAGGTAAGTACCTGCATTGTGATTGCAATTGCAATGTCAAACTGGGCCTTACTCAATTTGTTAATTGTTAATCATAAATTTTCTATAGCATGGCCTTCGTTAAAAATTAAATCCAAGTGGTAAATAAAAAATATAATATGCAAATACTACTTATCTTTATTTGACTAGGATTACTCAAATTGTTAAATTTAGGAACAAGACATTTGAATAAACTAAAAGGCTTATAATCAGGCCAGTTGCTTAACTGAAACCAAGAGAAGACCCAATGGACCATAGTTAAGTTCGTTCCAGTAAAACTTAACAAGATAAGGAACTTGAAACTCAAACTCAATTCAAACTGATAAGTTGCTGTAGTAATAATTCTGAAGGACACTTTTCCTTAGATTATGAAAACTTCTTTATTGTTATAGAACACTTTTGCTCCAAATCTGTGCCTGATTTAGTGCATTGAATATGGCTTTATTTATGGAGTAGAATACTGTAACTTTGATTCAAATTCTGTTAATAAAGTTTTCAAGATTTTATCTGTCTAACCAACTAAGTTTTGTTTTTGTTTTGATTAGCATTGGCCCAAACTAATGCTATAAGCTAATAAACACAGTTTATGCTGCAGAGATGGCATCATTTTATTAATATTCACCATAATTTGTTTTGATCTTATCCAATTCCATTTTCTTTTCTACTACCCTTTTTTTAATAAATTCAAATCCATTTTACTTTGTTCTTTATTTGGACAGCTTCTTCAAAATTATAAAGTCAATTTTGTGCCTGGTTGGGATTGTCACGGCCTGCCAATTGAGTTGAAAGGTAAGTATCACTAAGATTGCTGGTTCTGTTTATTAAGATGTCAAATGACATTAAGTGATCCTTATTTGAATGCTATTGCAAAAGCTGCACCTTGAAATTTGAGAATAGTAGTATAAATATTTGGAATTGTTATTGACAATGAACCTATATATGTAGAGGTGCCAATTAGTGAATCGTGTTGGGTTTGGGTTTGGTCATTTCAGGCCAGCCACAGGAAATTTGGGTTCAAGTCAATTTAGGTTTAGGTTATTTTTGATTCAGGTCGTCTTAGGTTGAAGTCATTTTGTGTTCAACACTCGGGTTACTGGTCCATTTGTGTTCAATTTGTCAACTTTTACAATCAAATCAGATTGGATATGGATAAGTTTTCAAAAAAAGTTTGAATTTATCAATGGTAATTAAGTAATTTTAGATTACATTTTAGTGAACTTGTGGCATGTGGACGTCCTGCATGCTTCCAATTTTTGTTTTTCAATATTTGTAAGTAATATTTCTTTTCTAAAACATAAATGTCACTGCATTATATAAAACCTAAAAAGATAATAACAGATGAATTAAAAGTCGATTGCTAATATGGTATTATATTATGTTGTATAAAAAATTAACAATATGCTCTCGATAAAAAATTATAATGATTTTTATTAATATTTAATTTTTATTTTCAAATTTTGATGGATTTATTTAATTAATGATTTGTTATTATTTTCGCAAAGACTTGCAGGTTAGGACTTACATGATCCTCCATAACTCCAAAAGTTAGAGTAGTGTAAATTATTAGTTTTTTAATATTTAGAATTTTATTAAGAGGTAAAAAAAAAAAAACTATCTAGAATGAATTTTGGAAACAAATTTGAACGTTGTTTACTTTAAATAAAGTTAATTTTTTTATAAAATAATAAAATATGTGATTTTACTTTTTTTTCATTAAACTATAATCTTTATGGTTTACTTTTATTTTTTGAAGATAATTATTTATTTTATTATTTTGTTAAGGTAAAAAATAAAAGAATTTGTTTATGATGGTAGAAATTTTTTTTTCAAAATTTTAATTACTATTGTGAAAGATAATAATCAAAATTATATTAGTTTTTAAAAGGTTATTGAATTTTAATAAAGTAATAATTTATGTTATATTTAGTATTTAATTACATTAATATTTTTAAAAGTAAAATTATACTTAATTTTTTAGGTTCAAGTTAGGCAGGTTTTGGTTGTTGATTTTTGTTGGTCAAATCAGGTTGGGTAGAGTTTGGGTCTGGCTGATATTTCTGGTTTTGGTCAACTTTGCATGATCTATTCATATCTTTTATAGCTGATATTGAATTTTATTTTTCAATAATAGATGTATTGACCATGATGGTCTTTGCCCCCATCATGTTTTCGGTCTAGTCCAATGAGAGAATATTTTATCATTTATGACATCTTGATAGCAGCATCATTCTTACTGGACTTATGAGGAAAGTCAGAAGATCTTCCCAGTTGAAATTCTAAGTTGACTATCACTTCTAATTGTAAACAGTTCTTCAATCATTGGATCAAGATGCTAGAAAGGATCTAACACCACTAAAGTTAAGAGCAAAGGCTGCCAAATTTGCCAAAGCAACTGTCAAAGCTCAGATGTCATCATTTCAGGTGTTAACCCGTTTAGCTTGTCGTAGTTGATTCATGCTGCCAATGAATCACTGAATTTTTCCTGAAATTTAGCATTTTAAGCTTCTCATGGCTAATATTGACATTGGCGATAAATTTTATTTGTTATTCCTTCTTATCAATTGTGGCAATAGATGGCTAAAATTTGCAATTGAGTAGTTTGAGTTTTAAAATTTGCAGCGCTATGGAGTGTGGGCAGACTGGAATAATCCTTATCTAACACTAGATCCAAAATATGAAGCTGCCCAGGTATCTGGTACAGGGTTTCTTTGTTTTGCTTTATCTGTGTTTAATTAGAGTATAAATTATAAACTTGCAGATTTTCCGTTCTATGTAGCACCAGCGTGAAAGACACTTGTAGGCTAGCTGTGCTACCTTAAAATTTACAAATATAGTCAAAACTTGGGAAGAGGATGGGAAATTTCTTTTCTTTGCATATTTTGCTAAGAGGAGGGGGAAGAAAGATAGAAAAGTCAGTCAAGGAGATGAAGGACATTTGCTGTGAGTTATAAATGATTGAAAACAATAATTCTAAAATCTTTCTTTCCTATGATTTCTTTCCAACACTTGAGTTAACTGTCGTTTCTTTTTTTCTCTGAACATTTACATTTTGTCCCATTCGATCTACCATGAGAAAAACTGATAATTCAAGTCTTGATTTTAGCACTTGCCATGAGAAGATGCCTTTCGGTACCCTTTTCTAATAAAATCTCTAATGAAAATATATGTTCTTTTTCTTGTGTGCGTGTCTACATCTGCTAGATTGAAGTGTTTGGTGAGATGGCACTTAGAGGACATATATATAGGGGTAGGAAACCAGTTCACTGGAGTCCATCGTCACGTACAGCACTTGCAGAGGCTGAATTGGAGGTAAGATATCTATTTTCCTAGTGTGTTCTTGTTGCCCCCCACGCCCACCTTCTTAATCAAATAAAAAGAAAAAAAACAAAGAAGAAAGAACTACAAATAGAAAGAAGGAAACTGGGGCATCATAACTATGCCATTTCTGAATCACATAATTTGGTTGTACTTTTATGTTTTATGCTGGATTGCAGCCGAAAAGATTTCATTATAGTTGGAGATTAGTCATTGTACTTAAATACGTCCACTACATTGAAAAACTTAGCAGCAAGTCTAGTTGGCATTTTGTAGGATTTTTTTTTCTATACACATTAAAAAAGAGTTAAAAGTAAGGAAAAAAGGACAAAAAAGGGAAAGAATTTTTTGGAAAGATGAAAAAAAAATTAATTTTCAGTTTTGATTATTTCTGTTTATAATTACCACGTTTTGCCAGCCAATTAGAACGAATAATGGTTGGTGTTGCTTATCCCCCCCCCCCCCCCAAAAAAAAAGGTTTACTCTCCTGTTGTGTTGCATCAAACTCATCATAGGAGTTAAAAACTGTAATTCCATTGGAAAAGAATTTTATATGCTTATTTGAAGGAAATAAAGTTGAGGAGGGTTAAATAGCACATATATGTAAAATTTTAGGGCTATTTCCTGTATTATGCCGTGTGTTTTTACTTAAATTTTAAATTATTGTTCCAATAATGTATGAGCTGTCCTTCAGTGCTGACATAAACATTGTTCTCCTATATTTCTTCTAGGTTACTATGTTACTACTTTTCTCATTATATTTCCTAATGCAGTATCCTGAGGGTCACGTTTCAAGAAGCGTATATGCCCTCCTTAGAATGGTGAGTGCGCCATCTAGTAAAGATAGCTTATTGAAAGAATTCTTTCCGGATTTATGCCTAGCAATATGGACTACAACTCCGTGGACTATTCCAGCCAATGCTGGTGAGTCTTCTTAGCTTTAGCCCTACTTTTGTCTTAAACTTCCCTTATCACTGTCATATTTATACTTAATATGAATCCTTTTTCCTTTCCATGGTTGTTAGACGTGTTTTACAAAAGAGTTGCACCCTTTGTTTAAGTTGGAATAATGTTCTGGATAACAATTATGGACTTTTTGGCTCCTTTTCGTAACTTGATTAGGAATTTTTATTTTTTGGCCTTTTGAGGGCTTTGGTCAGCATTTAAATGGTTTCGATAGAGATTTTGGTATCAAATATCCTATCAGGCAAATGCATGTGTAACCAGTCTACCTTTGGTTCATAACATCATGTTGCCAATAGCAAAAGGGTCCATTACTTAACCTTTTCTAATTTTCAATCAGTCTAACATAGAGCATTAGCCATCATTTTTTATTTGTTTTTATCTCAAAACGGCCCATTAATTAACCTTTTATAATTTTCAATCAGTCTAACATGGAACATTCGCCATAATTTTTTATTTGGTTTTATACCTTTCAAAATTTTAGTTTATGTTAAATAGCTGTGTAAAAATAACTAATTAGTACTGCTCTGATTTAACGGTGGTCAAAAGCAATTTATCAAGAACAAAACCCAACTCATTGGTGCTTCAACTTCCCCCCCCCCCCCCCTTTTTTTCCTTCTAAAGAGAGAAGGGAGTGCAAAGAACACATCGAGAGGAAATTGAAAAATCAAATTGAGATTGGTTAAGAGCTATCAGTTTTTTTCTCTTCCACCCTGCCTTTGGTTTTGGTTTGTACTTGCTTATTGCAATTTTTTTTTTTTTTGGTTCCTTATGTTTGTGTGTATACTTCAAGAACCTCTTTTGTCCCTTATGTTTATGAGACTTGAATGCTCGGTTAAGTATGATTAGGATTTATGTGACCATGATTTTGGGCTTGTTAGTACCAAAGAATCAACAGGTTTGAACAGAAGGGAAATTCACTCTTTCATATCTTGATTGTGCCATCAAGGTTGATAACAAGTATTTTGTTCATTAATCTCGAAAAAAATTAACATCTCTCTTCTACTTTCTGTCAGCTGTTGCGGTGAATGCCAAGCTTCAATATGCTGTTGTTGAAGCAAAATCATTCTTGGAAGATGTCCCCCTATCTGCTGGTAAAAAGAAAAGAATTGGAAATGTTTTGAAGGAACCAAAGAAGCCTTTCCTTATAGTAGCATATGATCTTGTGCCAACGTTAGAAGCAAAATGGGGAATTAAGCTCATCGTCAAGAGAACACTATTGGGTTTGGATCTTGAAAATTGCAGGTCGAGTTAAAACTGAAGCCTTTATTTGCTTCTGAATTAAATAACTCGATGTATTATTTGACAATATGCATGTTTGGGAAATTAGCGAAATTGCCAATTTGCTGAAGCATAGATCTTATTTGTGGTTTCAGGTATGTTCATCCCATTAATGACATGGAATGCCCTGTTGTCATTGGAGGAGATTACATTACAACAGAATCAGGAACTGGATTGGTGCATACAGCACCTGGCCATGGTCAGGAGGACTATGTGACTGGTCTGAAATATGGATTGCCGATATATTCTCCTGTAGATGATGATGGAAAGTTCACTGAAGAAGCTGGGCAGTTTACTGGGCTTGATGTTCTTGGGGACGGTAATGATGCAGTTGTCAAATACTTGGATGAAAAAATGTCCATTATAATGGAAGAATCATACGGTAGGTTTTTCATTTAAAGCCAATCTTTCTACTATTATTTTTATTTCTTCTTTGTGATAATTTGCTCAAGGTCTGTTATTGTCGCCTGCTATTCTTATGCTGAGGTGTTGTAAAAAAAAAAAAGGGTAGCCATGTCAATAATCACAATCCCTTTTCTTTCATGCAGAACACAAGTATCCATATGACTGGCGTACAAAGAAGCCTACAATATTTAGGGCAACTGAACAATGGTTTGCATCAGTGGAAGGCTTTCGTCAGGCTGCTATGGATGCTATTGGCCATGTAAAATGGATTCCGGCTCAGGTATTGGTTTTAATTGGCACTGGAAGTAACCATTTAATTGTCGGCATTCCTATGCTTTGGTATTGTGGACAATATTCTTGGTTTTTGGTATTTTGTGGACAATATTCTTGGTTTTCTTACAGTTTTTATTTTTATGAAGACATGCAAAATTTATCCGCACTTCACATGGCATCTCTAAAATTTCATTTTAGAACCTTAGTAGTTGGTTTTGGTGTCAAATTTGAATCCTTTCTTCTGCATACTTATTGCTATATGGCTATACCATCTCGCTTTAGCGTTAATAATTTCGAGCTTTCTAGGGAAGTACCCTTAATTTTTGGTTTATCTACCATTTAGAGCTATAAAAGGGAAGGGCAACAAATTATAGATGCTACTGTTTAGAACCAACGTTGTACTAATAGTTTGATTACTTTTTTGGATCTTGGTGGGGGCCGGGGAGTAGAGAGAGGGGGATTTGAACCTGACTTTTAGTAGGTGATGCATGCACCTTCCATTGAGCCAAATGTGAACAATCTGACTGCGTAGAATGAATTTTGTGTTAAGTAGTGTTATCTGGTAGTTGTCGATGCTACCCGTTTATATTGCTCACTTCCTTTGGCTTGATTTTTTTATTTGTAGTGTAGGGAAGTAGAGATCGTATCCCACAAGTACCTTTAGAAGTTTAAAGCTGATTTTGATAATAGAAAGAAAAGAAATTATGTGATGTAAAAATAGTAGAATCGAATAAAAAGTAAATAGGGATTTGATTTAAAACAAAATAAAAAAAACCTTAAAAATAATTTAATAAAAATCAACAATGACAAGACTTTGGTAGTAAATCGATATTGCTTACTAGTGT
>JBBYHM010000027.1:5496594-5507954 GCA_038381775.1 Adansonia rubrostipa
GCTTATGATAATCATAAAAAAATAACTAGAAAAGATTAAAATAGAAAAATAATTTATATAAAATTAAGCACTTATCATTATCCCACATTTATTAAGGTTTGGGTTTCCTATAGTATTATATTCAAGTTGATTCCTCCTATTTCCCAACTGGTTTTATGTTGGATGCTTAACATGATGATGTGTTATGTTTTTCCTTCTTGTCCCTTGTGAGGTTGTCCACATATAGGCCCTTATTTAGCTACATGTGAGGGGGATTGTTAAGTGGTGTTATCTCACATCGGTTAAGTCTTGGTTTCTTGTGGTCTTATATTCAAGTTGGGCCTCTCCACCTATTGCCAATTAGTTTTAGGCTGGATGCTTAACACTGGAAAGTCGTAACATATATTTAAGCTCAATGGTAATTTACCTTTTCCATAATAAATTTAGCCATCACTAGGGTGCTTTTTTGCTGTTTTAAAAGAAAATTATAGATCTATTACTTGTGTAATAGGATTGACATTTTACTTCATATTTCCCAGAGGCTTTGTGCATGATTGCCTTTATAAACTATTGGTTTTGTGAATATGGTGATAGTCATTTTAAACCATTCTGGCATCCATCCCCTCCCCCATTTTGATGAAGAATTTTTGGCTTGCAATGAGGACACTAGCAGGGTTAAAGGGTTTGACCTGGATGCAGGGTCTGGTGGGTTTATGTTCATATGTTTCAAGTGAAACTGAAATCATGGTCAATAGATGTTCACTTCTATTGTTTGGCAGCTGTAAAGGCTAGGGATAATAAGATATTAGGGTTTGAGAATTAGGACACAAGGAATGGTGCCATTAATGCCACAATATGATTTAGAGAAGGTGTGTAACTAAGGAAAGATAGACATGGAAACTCTTTAAGACTAAAACCAGGTAGAGCAATAGAGAATAAAGACTTGATAAACGATTGAGAATTAAAATTTTCAATATTTTAATGGTTTCAATGCATTTGACAACTCATTTAGAACTCACTTAATGGAAGATTTTCTATGAGAAGTGTTGAAAATCTTAAGGAAAAATTTCTCACTTAATTAACCTTATAATTTATTAGCTATTGATTTTCATTTTTAACTTTTACTATTGTAAAATACTTAGAAAAGAAATCAATAAAATATCTATTTAGTATTTAAGTTTCAATGGAATGCCAAACGATTTCTTATGGTAAAACTTGAGGACTTAAATTTTCGGAATTAAAATTCAGTACTTGTTAATGTTTAGATTTTAATTTACTTGAGCTCTTGATCATATCTTTTGGCAAGTGGTATCATTTATGCCGGTGATTATATGTTCTGCAATTGTTTGTTTGGATAATGACTTTTTAGGCGGAAAATAGAATTTTTGCCATGACTTCCAGCCGCTCTGATTGGTGCATATCAAGGCAAAGAACATGGGGTGTTCCCATACCTGTCTTTTATCATGTCACTTCTAAGGAACCTCTTATGAACAAAGAAACTATCGATCATATCACATGTAAGATGTCCTCTAAACCTTACTGCCTTCGTTTAGATTGTTTCTCATACTTGATATAATTTGAGCTAAAGAAAATTCTTTTCTTTTCTATCTTTCAAGGATTTATTAGTGATATTTTTGGATTCCTATTCAAGTTTGGGTTGTTTTCCACTTTCATGAGGGTCCCTAATTTTTGCCCTTGTATGGTACTTTTAAACTTCTATGGAGCTATTAAGATTTCATGCCATGATATTCTGGTCATTTATTGTGGCAGCCATTATAGCTGAAAAAGGCAGTGATGCATGGTGGTACATGTCAGTGGAGGAACTGCTACCTGACAAATATCGTGATACAGCATCTGAGTATGAGAAGGGGACGGATACTATGGATGTCTGGTTTGACTCAGGTTTGTTTATGAGAAGTAAATTAGAAAGTAGAAGTTGCTTGGTCTTGCTTGAGCATTGTCACAAGGTTGATGCCGTCATATCCCTGATAATTAAATAGTCATGCTTATGTTAAGAATTCTCCAGCTAATTGTGCATCAAGCTGACTTGTTTCTGAAACTAGAAGTGTTTTCCTATTGTTCTTTTGGGTCATGCATTGGAAGGGGGCTGTGGTGCCTCTGGACTGCTGGTTAGATGAAATTCATTGGCGTAGAGTTTTAGCTAAGCTATTCGCAAATGTTGCTGACCAATGGGGAAGAAAGTTTTGTTTCTGCTGCATACTAGATTTATGATATGAAATTGATTGTATTGCTTTAAACGACTTTGTAGAACCTGTTCCATGGTTAGACTATAGATATTATGCAATTATTTTTCCTGCATTCTTTTGCTGTTCTTGGCTTTGAATTCTGTTATTATAGTTGAGAAATTGTTAATGTTGTGAAATATTGCTTAATTAGTATTATGATGTTTGTAGCGGCACATATATTGCAGGCTCCTCTTGGGCTGCTGTCTTGGGAAAAAGAGACAACCTTAGTTTTCCTGCGGACTTGTACCTTGAGGGTACGGATCAGCATCGTGGGTGGTTCCAAAGTTCCTTGTTAACAAGTATTGCTACAGAAGGTATAATCAAAGTGTTTATAAGGTGCTTAATTCATTTGTTTTACATGGTATAATGTTTTACTTTCTCGGTGTGTCACTTTTCTAGTTTGATCCTTCTGTCTAAAAGAATTATTCTTTGCCATAATAAGGCCAAGCTAGAAGTGCATCCCTATGTTAGCAGTTGTGAATTTTCCTAGGAAAGATGAAGAAACAAAGATGGGTTATTTCCCTAAGACCGTATTTAACTATATTTAGCATTGATCTCCTTGTGGATACTTATCTCCTGACCTTTCTCCATTTTGAGAAGTCGATGACAATGTTTCATTTTTCAGAATGGCTGTAACCATATTTCTTTGATTTTTCTTTTTCTTTCTTGGCATTGTTGAGCTAAGCATCAAACTACTACTATCGGAAAATAAAATCGAATTAGTAAGCATGAATTCTGTTATCATTTCCTTATCTTATTAAGTTTTCAAACAGATTGAATTCCTTGGGCACTTTTTCTGAGTCTGACACAGAACAAGTAGATACAGATTAGGGGGAAACTGAGGGAAAAGGGAAATTAGAACAAAGAGGGAAAGATTCATTCTGGTACTTTAAATCTCAAAATCTCAACTATCCAAATGGACCGAATCTATGGTACTGTGACTCTTCATTTTTCTTGAAGTACCCGTGTTCAACACCTTTCTTCGACACATATTCAGACATGGGTATAAGGGTATAATCCTCAAAATATATGAAAAAACTTGGAAAAAAATTAAGCATACCTGTGTCAGACACAAACTCGTATCTGACTGTCACCCCCCAAGTCCGAGTAACATAGGACCAAATATCAATTACTTCATGATTACCAAATGCCATTAGATGCTGAGATAAGGAAGTATTTGTACGTTATAGGTTGTAGGGTCCACCAGAAACCAAAATGTAAACTCAAAATACCAACTATAAACTTGATGCCTTATTATCTGAAAATAAACAAAACAATAACTAACATTAAATTACCTAAATAATCTATGCTATTTGCAATATACATAAAAATTGTGAGTAAGCCCAATTATATATCGATGTAGTTAATAGTACTAAAATAGCTCATGCAGCTTCTCCCCATTCTGCATCAATGACTGTAAGTGCATCTGGTCTCAAGAATAGATGAATTTTGAGTTGCGCTGGTGGTGGCCATCACAGCTCTGGATTTGGTATTAAACTAGATTGTTGAATAGAATATATTACTGCAATGTAATAGTTTCCGGCATGTCGCTTGTTGCAATGCTGTTCATTCTGTTTCATTTTGGCTTGTAGCTAGCTAATATAGCTAATTGCAAGTATGTTTATGTTCATTTCTAACTTATCATAAAGTAATGAAGGCATTTTTTAGATTTGGATTTGTAAATCCCTAATTGGTTATTCTTTCTTCTCTACCATGCAGGAAAGGCTCCATATTCCAGTGTTATAACACATGGATTTGTGTTGGATGAGAAAGGTTTAAAGATGAGCAAATCTATGGGGAATGTTGTAGATCCTCATATGATTATTGAGGGAGGGAAGAACCAGAAGGTGAGGTTTTTGCAGATATAACCCTCCCCTCCGTTGAATTCTTTCTTTCTTCCTTGTTTTTTCGGTTGATATAGCTTCTGATGATGATTATCTCATGGTGGTAGGAAGCACCTGGCTATGGAGCTGATGTTCTGAGACTCTGGGTTTCTAGCGTAGATTATACGGGTGATGTGATCATTGGCCCCCAGATCCTCCGTCAAACGTCTGACATGTACAGGAAGCTGAGAGGAACATTGAGATATCTCTTGGGGAATCTGCATGACTGGAAAGTATGTTCTAGTTTTTTCTCCCCCAAAATTAAACCTTTAAAGTTCTCCTTTTCTTATTAATTGTCCTGTTTTTCCTCCCTTACTTTGTGTTTGGATGAGGATTTTGAAATTTTGAAGAATTTTGAACTTAAGACTACTTCAAAATGCATCAATTCAATATAACAACATTTATAATTGCTTTGTTTAGATAAATATTTTTTGAATAGAATTATTGGAATTTGATGAGATAAAAAATGATTATAATAGAAAAGTAATGATGTTAGAGATAGAAAAAAGAAAAATATGCAGTACGGGCATCATTAGATTTGTATAATGATATTACCAATAATATGAAAATGAAAAAAATATATTTTAAAACTATTTTTTGTAGTTAAGAGTCAAAGAAAATAAAAGCTGCATAAAAGTGGGACATAATAGATGTTCATTTCACAATAAAAAACTAAAGGAATTGACCAACTTAACCTCAAGAGGTGGATTATGAAATGAGAATTTGAGTCCTCCAAATTCCTCATTCAAATTCCAAGGGTGTTGACAATTCAAATTTTTATTTGGTCAAAAACGGCGGTTTTTTTTTTTTTTTATATATATAGAATTTTGAAATTCTCTCTATAAATAAAAGCCCTTCGCAAAACATAACCTTATATTTTATGACCGGATGTTTAAATTACTTACTAGTTCTTTTAATCCTTCACTACCAGACCTCCATACCATACACAAAAATAAATAAATAAATAAATGAAGCATACTCAGAAGGAAGAAATTAAGAAGCTTATATTGCTTTTCATGGTTTAATACTTTTCATTTTTTATTTATTGTTTGGCGGACTTACATGGCAGGTTGAAAATGCTGTCCCCTACCATGAACTGCCCATGATTGATCGGCATGCACTATTTCAGCTTGAAAATGTTGTAAAGAATATAAGAGAGGGTTATGAGACTTATCAGTTTTTCAAAATATTCCAGGTATATATATATTTTAAATTGTATATTGAATTCATTATGCCGTGTAAGTTTAACTTTAAGGTCATTGGCATTTTGGAATTTGAGTTATTCCCTAAAAGCTGCAACAATCAGCGTGAAGTTGTTGGTCATGTCAAATGCTTTCTTGGTTGCCTGATTGTGTCCAAGAAATTTAGAAGAAGCATAACTAAATGAAGAAGTTCTATGCTCTTTCTTCTTTGCCCTCTTAGTTTTTCATCTTAATAGTAATAGCGTAATAACAGAGATCCTACTACTTTGTTTTTCTTCTTAATAGTGATCCTCCTATTTGATAATGAAATAATACTGTTGAGTAAAAAGTTAAATTAAGAATACAGTCCAACCTTCAGCTTTTTGTTGCATAATAGTTATCTTGCTTGTGTTTGACAGCCCCCTAACAGTTGACTCATTGGCTGTACTTTACATCTTCCTACTTATATTTAGCTGAATGCACACCATTGCTTTCTTTCTAATGCCATAAATTTTTTTTCCCATTTCAGATCATACAACGGTTTATCATTGTTGACTTATCAAATTTCTACTTCGATATTGCCAAAGATCGACTTTATGTTGGGTAATTCTTTTCCTAATGTCTTATATCTGGATGGCAATTCCACTCTACTTTTTCTTCATTATGGTTTTTTTTTTGGTAGACCCCTTTTTATCGAATCGATGATTTTAGTGTGTCTTTGTCTTAAAGATATCCACATGTTCAATCAGAAGCACATGCTTGTCTGGATTGTCAAACTGTCTCATGGTATAACATTGGCTTACCTTATTTGTCTCTTTTCTCAGTTAAGGAACAAGCTTTTGGATTTCAGTTTGACTTTACAACAAGAATAACTTTTACTTCAAGTAAACTCAAATGCTGACCAAGAACTGGCTTTTTATATACAGATACAAATCACTTTGGGTCTTATGCAATGTAATTTTGCTGTTGTAGTAATTTATCAATGGAAGTTATGTGGTTTAAACAAGTTTTTGAGCCGTGATTAAATGTCATCTTCTTGCACAATCAAGGCTCTACTCCAAAATATTTAACCTACGAAGAAAAGTTGTATTAGTTTCTTTTCTTTTATTAATGTAGGCCATTCAAGCATAATACATTCTGCAAGAGCAAGTTATAACAGAATAGCTTACGTCAGTTTGTGCTTAATTCATATACATCAATGGAAATATTTTGAATTAGTATGACACTGCTACTATGATGTCTTTGCTTTTAGTTTATTATGATCAACAGACAATCAGCATATGGATGCAGGATGAGAGTTAGATATGCTATATGATTGTTGAATTGAAACATAAACTGGTTATATGAGTTGTGACTTTGGATGCTCATATGCTTGATACTGCAGTCTTAAAAAGTGAAGAGGTGCATATTCAAATGTTTCTTCTTCTTGGCTTTCCTGAAAGTTCTTTAGAAAATAAGTTTTGAGTCCTTGAATCCATAGTTCATATGTTTTACGTATCACTTAACATTTTAGTTTCCACTTATTTTACTATTGCTTGGAGGAATTGGTGCGCAATTGATTCTTTGAGAACTTGTTAGGCTGCTTGGAATATTCTTCGATTTGTGATTTTCAACTTTATATACTGTTACCCTTAGTTTTGAAAGTGCTGAGCTTTGCATGTGCTGGTTCATTTGTCTCCAATTTTTAGAAACACTCTGCTTCAATCTATAGATGGAGAATCTTCATGTGTCATGTGCATTAGGCCATATTTAGATAACAACTGATTTCTTATTTATAGCAAGTGATCATCTTTAAGTCTTTACATATTGTTGATTCTCTAGTTTCGAAGAAAGTGATGATGAAATAGCATCTCTCTCTTTCTCTCTCTCTCTCTCTCTCTCCATTTTTTTTTTTTTTTTTTTACTAATTTGACAATTTTCAGGGGTACAACTTGTTTTACAAGGAGAAGTTGTCAAACTGTTCTTGCCGAACATCTCCTTTCCCTAGCCAGGGTAATTGCACCTATTCTGCCACATTTGGCAGAGGATGTGTGGCAGAATCTTCCTTTTCAGTACACCATCAAAGATGGTTCTATTGCTGGTTTTGTTTTTGAGTCAAAATGGCCAGCTTTGAATGAGGAATGGCTCGCATTTCCAGCTGAAGAAATCGATTTCTGGGGAAAGGTCCTGGAGGTAATCAATCTTTCATCCTTAATAACAGAGTGAGGTGAGGGTTTTTGTTCAAAACAAGGTCTGAAGTGTCTTCAAATTTTCTTAAAAGTTTGTTATGTCCCCCTGATCTGCATTTCTACTTGTTTGTTTTGACCATATCCGTTTACTGAAGGATTGTGTTGGCAAGAAATTTGAAGAGTTACAGTTTTCATCCATTCTTGCCAACACTATGGTATAAATGAAATGAAATTTTTTTGATTGGATTTCTTTTGTAATGATTTTAATTTCAAGAAATTATCTTGTGTTAATAAAATTAATTCAAATAAAACTGTGAAAATAATGGATTAATTTTGGATTTGTTTTTGTGAGATATTACTGACCTTTTTATATTCTATAGGTAGGGCGATATCCATTTCATAAGATTTTATCCTACTTCTAATATTTTAGTACTATGGATAATTGTGATAAATTTTTTCTGTGGTTTTGTCTTTTCTTTGCATGTATAAATATATATATATATATATATCCTTTTGTGCCAATGTTAGAGAAACAGCATATTTTTATTATTGAAATGGATGGAGATTAATGTGATAGCTCCTTTCTGGCCAAATTACAGACGATAACTTTTTTAGACATACTAGTGGAAAGAAACTAAATTGAAGACTGGGGGCTAATGTTTGTCTTGATGATTATCAGCTGAGAACTGAGGTAAACAAGGTGCTGGAGGTTGCTCGTACTGGGAAGTTGATAGGTTCCAGTCTAGAAGCAAAGGTTTATCTGCATGTATCTGATGCTAGCCTGGCGTCTAGATTGCTTGAAATGTGTTCAGCAAACAATGATGCAGACACCTTGCACCGCATATTTTTAACATCTCAGGTATCTTAACTTCTTTTACGTATTCTCTGGAAACTCAATGATCTCTTAGATAATCTATGGTTTGACATATTGATGCCTTGCCTTTGTTCTTAAGTAGGATGTCACCTATTGGTTATTTAGGCTTTAGTTAGTCCATCATTTTCCCCCAAAGACTCAAAATCCTATGAGGATCATATATATATATATATATATATATCTATATATTATGGGAATCTTTAAAATTGGTTGTCAGCTATAGTTGTTTTATGCTTACTGGACCTCTATTTGCAACTATCGCTCAATGACAAAGTGGATAAAGTTGGGGACAGCTTTCGATTGGGTCAAATTTTGGGGTTACTGACTTTTGTTCTTATGTCTTATGCAAATGTTGGATTTAGTCCTTGTTCTATTATTTGAAAAAAAAAATCGAGTCCCTATACTGTTAAAATTATTAAAACCTAATTGAAGCTACTATAATATAAGCATTTATATTTAAATCAAAAAACCCTAATAAAATGTAAAATACCAAATATAACTTTCAAACTATATTACTTGGAAAAGAAGTAAAAATACTAATTATAATAACAAAGTATTCTAAAATATCCTAAATGTATGTAGAAGTTATAGTTAAAAACCCATAAAATATAAAATAAAGCTCTAGATAATTTAATCCCTCAACTAATGCATCCTCCATCATTCTCCCATTATGGAAGTTCAAAGCCGAAGAAATTTCCAAGTACTCAACATCATCTACATCATGCATTTTATCTCTCAAACCTACTTGCACACCTTAGCCTAACCATTTTGGCTAGACCCCCGGTTCAAAATAACCTAAATATTTATGAACACTGTAATTAAATCCATAACATAAAAATTAAAGCTCTAGATAAATATATCCCTCAACTAACATCTATTTATCCTCCATCACTCGTCTTCTCAACATGCCTAACTCTCATCCTTCCTTTCACTACTTTTGCTGGCCGGCACCAGATTAGCACTCGGCAGCTAGATCTGAACAAATCTAAATTGGCAAAGCTGAGATGCTGTTTGTCACCTGCAATCATTTTGTCTCTTCTTCTTCTTCTCTTTCCCTTTCTCTCCTATATATTCTCCCTCTCTCAATTTCAATCTCTAAATATTTCTTTATAGTTCCAAATGTGTTCCTAATCCACTAGCATAATACCACCTCCAACTATTTCTTTGGCAGATTCATGCCCTCTCAGCTTTTTCAACTTGCCTATTGAACAATTCCATCACCTGCAAGAGCCAATACTGAATTATTTCTCTTCATCTTCATTGCCATCTCTTTTCTAATCCTATGTTCGGCTATAATTTTTGCTCGAGCTAACATAGGCTTTTCCTTTTTCCCTTTCTTTTTGATGTTTATTCTCTGGTTGACCTTGAATTGATGGAAGATTGATGATTATTTTTAGATATTTATGGCCTTTGTTTTGTTTGAAGTTATGGCAATGAATAGATGTGAAAAAAAGGTGTTGGTCATCATAATCTTGTAAAGAATCAATTAATTCTTATTTCTAGGATTGTTGGTTATCCTGCTGGTGATATGAAATTGGATATATTCATTTTATAGTTAATACTGGAATTCTTTTTTCCAATTTATGACTATATCGTGTGTGGGTTTTTTAGCGTATGATTTGATGAAGAAATGAAGAAAATGTGTATAATTATCATCAGAAAAGAAAAGAAAAACGATTGTAATAAAACTTGTAGGTCGTGACCATCCAAACAAAAGAGAGATTGACCTAGCTGGCTGGAAAAACAAAATAAATAAACTAAAAACATAATGGGGTTAATATTTCTTCATGCATACTATATATAAAATCAGTTGATTTTCTCTCGGACTTTGTTAGCCTATATGCATAAATGTCTGAAAAGCTGAGAAACGATTAACATTGTTCACTCGGTTCTTTTTATTTTGATTGGATTGGATATAATTTGCAGGTAGAGGTAGTTCCATCTTTAGGGCCTGAACTTGTTCAAAATATTTCACATACTGGAGAGTATCCTGTTGAGGAGGGCAGGGTCTGGATTGGAGTATCAAGGGCTGACGGCTCCAAGTGCGAGCGATGTTGGAATTACTCGCCTCAAGTTGGTTCTTTTATCGACCACCCTACCCTTTGTGGTCGCTGTTTCAAAGTTGTCGGTAGTCAACCAACTCCGGCAATGGCAGCCGTCAGCTGAGAGCTGAAAGAGAGTCTAACCGGGTTTTGGCCGATCTTCCTTTTTGAGCTTCACAGTCTAAGCCCATGTCGTCTTGTCCGAGCTCAGATATCGAAAGTTCTGTAAGTCCGTCCACTTATATTCTTTTGCAGAAGAACATAAATCTGCCAAAATTTTCTGCATTTAGAAGAATTATTTGAAGGTACTAAAGAGAAACAAAGAAACCACAACCTTTTCTGGTTCATACAACTGAAATTTTTACTCAAGCCATATGTATAAAATTCAATTGATTTAGATAATTACTTCTTCATTTATCTCCTTGTGGTAATGCATATATTTTAGTACATGTTTATTGTTTTATTTTTTAAGGTTTAGATGTATATTAAAATTAATTTATGATGATTGTAATTTAATGATTTTAAATTAAATGAGAAAATTAGGTGAAATTAATTAAATATTATGTAAAAAATATAGATATTAACTATTAATTTATTTTGTAGTATATGTATGTAAATTATTCAAAGATGAAGTAATGGAACTTTCAATGCAATCTGAAATAGTGAAGAAATCACAATCCCAAGAAATCACCTCATCAAAGTATTACGTTTTTCTTTGATAGATTGGTACATTACCCATTCCTTAAAAGGGAAAAAAAATGAAACTATCCGAGCAAGAGCCATGTAACTAGGTGTACACGGATTGTGTCGGGTTTTTGTTCGAAAGATTTTAAATTAAATATTTGTTCAGATTTGAATGCAGCCTGGTTTGATTCATGTAGATTATTCATATTTTTTTAATGAAAAAATTATGATTAATTGAGGGTACTTATATTTATTGTTTATAATTAATAAAAATTTAAAAATATTTTATACTAATATTTATAT